>VSMD01066317.1:0-54975 GCA_008750895.1 Mirza zaza | reverse complement strand
TTGTTCTCCTAGAGGCTGCTGGCTTATAATGTAAAAATATTTAAATGCAGTTTTTTTTTTTTTTTTTTGAGACAGAGTCTCACTTTGTTGCCCAGGCTAGAGTGAGTGCCGTGGCGTCAGCCTAGCTCACAGCAACCTCAAACTCCTGGGCTCAAGCAATCCTGCTGCCTCAGCCTCCCAAGTAGCTGGGACTACAGGCATGTGCCACCATGCCCGGCTAATTTTTTCTATATATATTAGTTGGCCAATTAATTTCTTTCTATTTATAGTAGAGATGGGGTCTCGCTCTTGCTCAGGCTGGTCTTGAACTCCTGAGCTCAAATGATCCGCCCACCTCGGCCTCCCAGAGAGCTAGGATTACAGGCTTGAGCCACCGCGCCCGGCCTTAAATGCAGTTTTGAAACATATGATATAAATTTAGTATTCATAGAGCTTTGATGTATTTTTGAAAACTGACATTCATGAGAGACCACCTCTATGGTCTACCATATCGGATTGGGTAAACATAGTCATGTAAAACACATATTGTTTACATAGTAAATATCATCATAAAAAGTTGCCATGTACATACTAGAATTTCTACTATACTATGTTGGGCTATTAATAACTGAAATTTATATCCCAAAGGACACCACTGCCCCAATTCAAACTTAAATACAACTGTACAAATAAAGTCAGGGTGAGGGGTAGGTGTTTAAGATATGAGGGAGGGACACATCACATATATGACCATATATGACTCCATGGAACCTAGTGTTTGACACATGATAGGAAATATGTTAACCTTGTATATGTAAATCCCTTTCAAGTCAGTTATTTTATACAATCTTCAAATCCTATAGTGGAAGATTTATATTTTAATAAGGAATACCAGGACTATACATTGTATGTACAAAATAAGACTACATCCATATTCCATCTATCAAAATAATTGCTGCTAGATAGTCCAGAACAAACTCTGTTTGCCATTGTCTGCCTTTACCTACCCAGGCCCACATACCAATATCTGCTGATCAATAATTATCCTCTACACTAAATCTACACTCTATTGTAGATTTTTCCCTTGAATTTGTCTAACCTCTAGGCTTTAACTTTATTCTCTATTTATGACCCAGTTTCCCGCCCTCTTGGATCTATGTTTGTTTTCCTCAGGTTTTCACTCTGAGCTCTGTACTTCAAGAACTTTGTTTTGAGCTAGTTACTCCAGTTTTCTGCATTGTGGATTTTAATGTACCCTCCTGGGCTCCTCTGAGTTTCCAACTTTTGGTTTGGATCTGCAAACTGACACTTCACTAGAGCCCACCTAAGTCTCTGCATGGGAGAAGATAAAGTAACTATAAATAATCTTGAACAAATTTCTATAAATCATCCTCCAGAATTCTGCTTATCTTCTTACATAACCATAATAAATAGCTGGTTTTAAACCATGCTGTTCATCAGAATTAAATTTGAAGCTTCTTAAAAATACTTATATTCAAGTCTTAAACCTGCAGATTCTAATTCAGAAGGTCAGAGGCAGGTCCTCATCATCCATATACTAAAAGTGTCAAATTTGATTCGGCTGGCACCTGGAGTTAAGAAACACTGATATAAAAATTATAAGGGATGGTTCATATCTTCACGGAGAAGGTGAGAAAAATGGGGATGGAGTGTGAGAAAGAGAAAAAGGAGTAAGTTACCTTTTCCATCTGGTTTTTGAGAGGAGAAAATATGGCAGTCCAGGGCTAGGCAAAACTGTAACATAAACCAAGTTTGGTTTTATTATTCCTATCACTTATTTTTCTACATATTTCTCTTATCTCTTGGCTTTCAAACTCTTTTCTTGACCTCTAAAGTATTTGAGGGCACTCATGTTGCATACATACCCACCCATTTCATCATATCACTCAGTCCTATTTCTTCCTGCTTATTCCTTGTTTTTGTGACAAGCAAAACTCTCAACCCTCTGTTCATTTCAAGTATGTATCAGGAAACCAAATAACACAGAGATATTGCTATTAGCTTTTCCCACTGAAGCCTAGCATTGTTTACCTGGTAACATCAATGATTCTCGATAGATATTTTTGACAGGAAGACCTTTCCATGAATTGACTATGCCAATGATTATTTGTAGTTGCCAGTCACTGTTCTAACAAGCCTTCCGAACACTTTTTCTTATATGAATCCTAGGGCCATGTCCTATCAACCCACAGCAAACAACAGCAACTTCCATTCTAGAGAAGAAAATATGAAACCGCCTCTAGTCGGTCAGGCAGGATCCAAGACCAATGTTTGAGAATCTGCTACTTGAGAGACTCTCATTTCTAGTGTGCAAAAATTTGGAGCTATTTTGTTCAACTAATTTCTCCAGAAGACTCAAACATTATTTTATGAATGACCAAGTAGTAAGTAAATAAACTACGTGAATCAAGAAGAGATTCTAGGGAAATAGTTTACGGTGTAAACTGAAATGAGAAAGGAAATCTCATTCATTCTAAAAATTGTGTCTTCTACTCAGTGAAATGAGCATTAGGATTATCATTATCATTGTTTCTGAGACAGACATGATGAAGAATAACAGAAGAAAAGACAGTTACAAAGAGAAATAGTGACTATAATAGCCAAAGAGAAGGAAACAATTGCAAACATTCCCCATGCCTTTATTATTCTGCCTGTAATATTCTTCCCACTTCCCTGTCTGATTAACTTCTTACTCATCTTTCAGGACATCCTGGGTATCACCAAACTGAACATATCCTCAAATCCTCATAGGCTGAGATAACATGCTACTCTGCTATAAGATAACAGATACAATATACTGTCTTAAAGCACTTACCTCACTATTTTGAAACTAATGTTTGAGGATAAGAAAACAGATGAAGATTGGTGCCATATTTTGTACTCTCCAAACTCTATATTGAACTGATCATCTGTTTACTAAATTCTGGTTTATTAAAAAAGAATACCATTGCTTTAAGTAAATATTAACTATATAGGAGTGAAAAAAATATATGAAATTCCTGGCAATCGTTGAAAAGACTAGAGCAACATTCTTTGTGCTGATATGGAAAGATTATCAAAATATATTATATAAAAAAGTAAGGCAATAACAGTGCATATATTTGTTTCCCAAAACATATAAGAATATAGAATGTGTTACATGTGTATGCATACCTTTTCCTGGAAAGATACACAAAAAATCAGTATGAGTCTGGGGACTTTGTATTTTCATTTTTTTCTATGTTGTCTGAATTTTCTATTCTAAATAATTTTTACAAAAGAATATTTTAAGTTACTCAGAAAGATTATCTGGCTCCTAGGATTGAGGGCTTTTTTAAAAAAATCCTTTGAGAGTGAAGATGATAGCTCATACATGTTTTTAGCACCACCACTTACTGTACAGTGGAATACAGTTGGCATTTGATGAGTATTTGTTCAACTGAACTCTGTTTGTCATCTATTTCAGTTTCTTATCTCTTTTGCAAAGAATTAACTTTTTATGAGTCACTCCCTCATTTCCCATTATTATACATAATGTGCCAAGTATAATGTCTTAAAACCAGCAGCTGCTCAATAAATGTTTGCTCAATGCAATCATATCTCCTCTCTTAATTGTGTGAAATGCAGCTGCCAAGGTAGGAAACAGTGATTCCCCTCCCCATTCCTAGTCACTTGTTTTCAACACATATTATATAAACTTCATCTACATCAGTCATGTTTGAGTCAATGTGCTCAGTTCTGAAGATACAAAAGTCAATAAAACCCAATATCTATACTCTCAAGGCTCATCAATCTATCAAATCTTTCCTTAGAAGGAAATAAATGGGAGTGATTGGATATGTGGAGGCACCAATCTTCCTTCTCCCTTCATGTTTTTCAAGGGCCTCTATCTAATATGCCCTATTCAAATTCATTTTAATTAGAATGCATGGCAGTGAATACTTGTTAACTGTTTAATGCGATAATCTGTTAGAAAAGGTACCTGAAGACTGATATAAAATGGATTGGCAAAGGAGTAACTAGTCAATCTCTTAATTTTTTTAAATCTGGCAAGCAGTTTCTTTAAGAGCAATCCATTAAGAACAGGATTAAAGAACCAGATATCTGATGAAAAGTACACCAATGACATTTCCTGGTTACCACAAAATAATGATGGTCACCTAAATCTGAATCTCTTTACATATTTGACAAAAAACAGACAGAGGAGAGATGAAGTTACTCACAACTCACACTTATACAACAAACTTTGATTTAAAATATAAGTTAGGAAATAAACATCCCAAACCAGCAAAATGAGCTCTGGAGATCACTCCAGATGGAGAGCAAGGTGGGACTGTAGAAAAAAGGATGTGACAGAGAGTAGAGTGCACTACCAAAGAGAGAGGATCCCATCCTTGGTGGGGAAGTACTGAGACTACGTCTGAGACATGATGGTACAGAGTAATGGCTAATAGCTTATAGCAGGACCCAGAGATGGCAGTCTTAAGAAGGTACTTGCCTGAAGAGGAAAGGGAGGCACCTTGGAATAGGAAGACATTGTTGGGAACAATGATGATGAAGTAAAAGGAGGAAGCAGGCAGCTGAAATTAAAAATCTTAAAATGTAGAGCAGTATCTCTTAATTTAAATACACAAAAAAGGCCTACTCCCGCCCCCAAATTGAGCTAATTATTAAACTGAATTTCATTGTACCTATAGAAAACGAAACTCTTGAACTAGGAACCAAAAAATACACCCCCAATACCAACATTTCCCTACATAGAATCTTATGCTATTGCTGATTAAGGAAAATATTAAACATTTAATATTTAAAAAACTGATTGCATTAAAGGGTTTTTTCCATTTATTTTAGGAAAGATATAAAAATACTGTAAAATAATATAAATATTTTAGTATATAGTTAAGTAGAAATATTTTTTTGGTCCATTTTTCCCCTAATTTTTATCTTGAAAATGTTTATACTTAAAGAGAAAGTAACTTTGGCAATAATAGCATGACAATCATATATTCCCATTCTAAATTAAACTATTAACGTTTTGCCAATTGGCTTTCTTTCTCTTGCTCTATCTATATATATTCATGATTTTACTTTTATGCATCGTTCCTAAAATAAAATTTTCAAAACTTTGACATAAAATAATTCTAATTCGATTAACTTTATTTCATATAAATCTTTGCCAGTTCTAAGAGTGGCTTCTGTTTCACCTCAGCTCATTCCAATACAAATATACAATTATAATTTCTACCTCCTAGATATGACTAATGGAAAATAATCAAAATTTCTGGGTTTTAAAACTGAGAAAAGATCAACTAAAATCATCCTTATGTATACAAAAGAACAGTAACCGAAATGTTCATAACCTAAAATTCTTAGCAAGGGATACTGGACACTGATAAAGGTGTTATTAAACTAAAATAAAACTGTCAATATTAATAGTTTAAATAACCATTTAATCTGAACCAATGGTTTTTGAAATCATGTTATAGAGAGATTTAACATATAAAATGGATCAAACAGGTATTTTAGTAGCTACTCTGAATGAAGGGTTGGGGGTTACTACAAATCCTGCCATACTACTGTGTATTCTGTTCTGCAGGCACCTTCTCAATTCCGGTAGTATACTTTAAATACGACTATTTTAACGCAATCACACAATTTTGCCGTTTTCTAAAATCCTAGTATGCTGACTCTTCAAAATATAGTTAAAAAATTTTTTTAGAAATATCAATATTCTTTCAGAAATGAAGGCGGCTTTGGAAATAAAAGCAAACTTTGAAACTCTAATTCATGACAAAATAACTTAGCTTTACTATCTCACTAACCGTATACTTCACAAGTATTTTTTAATAGTTCTATAAAATCACACAACATAAAATTTTCAAATATTTGCAAATTTTTTGGCGCTCATTAAGACTATTTTATGACCAAAGAAACTATAATAAAATACATAGATGATGGTGTATCAAATGTCAATAATATTGTACTATTAAAATTGCAAGAAAATCAGATGCTATCCTAAGTGTTAATTCAAATCATAATAATGGCCAAAAAACAAAGGAGAAATAGAAAACAGCCATTATGATCAAATAAGTAAAAATTATGACATATGGGGTTACTTTGTACCTTTAGTTTGGTTTTCAAACTCTTCAGATAAGAGGTGGTAGCAACAACCCACACTGCAAACTCCCTTGATTTCAGACTTGGAAGTAAATATTCGCAGAGTATTTGGAGCAAGATCACCACAAGTGTGTAGACCCACCATCAAACAATCCTTTAAAGACAAGAAGAAAAAGTGAACTTTGACAATTAAAAGGTAGATTAAAAAACAACCCAGGTGAAGATTTTATCTTTTTTAATTTTTAAATTTAATTTTGTTGTTGTTGTTGTTAGAATCAAGGTCTCACTATGTGTCCAGGCTGGAACACGGTGGCTATTTGTAGGATCATATATGTACTATACCCTCAAATTTCTGGATTCAAGCAATCATCCTACTTCAGCCTCTTGAGTAGCTAGGATACCATACCAGGCATCAGGAGAAGAATTTAAATGCCTATTAGAATATATAAAGCCTTCTATAATTATTAAACTCCACCTAGAAAGTATTATGTTTTTTTATTTTCATAATGAATATTTCCTTTATAGGCAAAATGTGCTCTCTTATCACTTTTGAGTTTTTTTCAGTATTTTCAGTTATTTATCCATTTGTATTTTCTTTGATTTCTTTTACAACTAATATTTGCTTAACAACTAGGCAAAGTAAAGATTAGACTAATGAAATGCAGGATGCATTACTAAGATAAACCTGTAATTTGAGACACATTTATATTATACTTTGACCATACTAGTCAATTTTTTTGTTGATTTCACTTTTTCACAGATTTTCCATCAAATACCTTATAAAACTGTTATAAAAAAATAAATATAACTGGTATAAAGTTGGCATTTTTGACACCAGAAAGCTTATTCACTGTATCAATTATACTAAAGATTCAATATGAAAATTTGTTCTAAATTTTATAACATAAATATTATACAAAAATTCTCCTATGAAATGTTTATTCTAATTAACCAAAGACTAATTTAAATGTATACACCACACACAAATAAACAATGGGTACAAATGCATACATGCACAGAGCAATAAATTTCTCTCTTTAAGCTTAGTTTAGCTCTTCCTCAAGTTAACCCCAAGGACATTCAAATCTCATTCTTTATTGTATTCATCACATAGGATTACTTAATAATATTAGCACATACAAGCTAGGAGACAAAAATATGTAATTATCATATTATCCTAACAGTAACATATTTAAGTATTGGGTAGGGGTAGGAACAGGAATAGGAGGTATTGGTTAATTCTGGTTATTAAAGTGCTGGTTCACTATAGAATACAAGAAACATTTTTCCATCATATCTTATTTTAGATGGTAATGAGTTTACATATAGTTTTGATTATATACTTTCGACAAAAGTTTGAGAAAATTAAAAAATAACAATATACACTAAGGTTTTATATTTTTAAAAGTTAAAGTAATTGGATTTAACCCTAAGAGAAAGTTCAGAATAATCTAATTACTGATTTCATATATAAGAAAAGCAATTAATAAGGACTAACCAGTTTTCCTAAATCTAAAAATATCTGGAAAAAAATTCCCATTTTAAAAATGGCAAAACACTATTCATCTATCAAACAATGTTAAATTTACAAAGAACTCTGGTATCTTTTGTTTATTCAGTTCTTTAGGGAAGAACTTCTTAAAAAATATAGGAAGGGTAGAATAACACAACTCCAAAAGCTATCTTTTTCTGAGACAATGAATTTGGCCAAGTGTTCTCTAGAAGCTCCTTTACAATACTACTTTAACATACAATGTGGACTTCCTTTACTATATAAATTGACATACTTAAAATTTTTAAAAAGTTCAAGCTGTGAAGAATACTCCGAAGCTACTCTTGATAATTGCAAATTTGGTTACCAAATCTAATTTTAGATACAACTTTACTCTAGATACCTCTTTACTTTAAATTAAAAAGTTTTCTTGGATTGTAATTAATTGTAATTAATTTAATTCCTAAATTGCAAAATGAGAATTTAGCTCACTATAACTTGTCTGCTAGTACTTCTGTTTGATTTAGGAGGCTCAAAATGAATAGAGATTATTCTGGAATGTGCTCTTGTCAGATTTTAATAGCTGTAGGAGTAATGAAAGCATGCTTATGATTTTATTTTCTTGGTCTTTAAATTAATGTGATCAAATAAGATACACATCTTATTTAAGCTATGATTAAAATTAAATTCAATGTCTTAAGAGCATTTTTGTAAATCAAATTAAGTAATTCAAAAGTGAAATCACCTCTAGATCTTTAATAATGTCATGTAGTTCTGAGTCAGCAGTGATAAAAGAGGTTAAAGGTGAATATATATTTGATTCACTTGACTTTGATGTCATTTTTCTTCTCTCTTTATTGGTTTCAGACATCTCCCTGTTGGGTATTTGCAATGAAGAAGTAGACTCAATAGCATTAATAGACAAAAGGTCTATAAGAGAAAAGGTGTTTTCAAAACACAAATTTTCTTCTTGATGTGGTTGAGAATATAGGTTTTCCATTTGTTTTTTGTTGGTAGAAATTACAGAGCCTGAAAAATCCGGCAAAAACTCTGAGGTAGACATCTTTTCTTGCTTTGCAAGACTACTGTTACATTCTTCCTCAATCTTTGCTTTATATTTAATTTCATTTTGCACTTTCCTTTCTTTTTTCATTTTTAATGTCAGTCCATTGACATCTGATCTTGCCTGAGCATGACAGAGTTTCCAATGTTTCTTCAATTTTCTGTTTCTTTCCTTAGCTCCATGAGTATTGGTATTTGAGGAATCAATTCCATAAACTTTTAAGCCATACTTCAAGGACAAAAAGGAGCTTAAGTAGCCTTTACCGGAACCCAAGTCAATTACCTAAAGTAAGAAAAACAGAATGAACTAAATGATTTTAATCAGATGATAACAGAAAGCATTCTAGATTTTTTTAAAAAGCAAGGAAACAAATGAGCTGTATAATTTATACAACCTATTATGTTTTTATTTTAATTTTTTGATTCCTATTAAAAACTAACCACTCTGATCATTTTTATTCAACATTTTTCTAGAGGTTCTAGACAACATAATAAGTCAAGGAAAAGAAGTAAAAGACATAAACAACATAACAAAAGAAGTAAAAGTGTCTTTATTCATAGATGACATGATTGTGTCCCCAGAAAATCCTGAAGAATGTACAAAAAAGCTAACAGTAAGTGAATTTAGCAATGTGTCAGGATACAATGTCAATGTAAATTAACAATGAACCATCGACATATTCAATATAGTAGCAAAGACCAATTAGCAAAGAATAACTTGCTTTAGCAGTCAGAGAAAACCCACAGGGAAGAAATGTAGATACCGCATTATAAAATATCTTGATTGTGGAGGCTACATAACCATACACACACACACATTAACAAAACTCCAACTGTTCAATTAACATGAGTTCATTTATATCTCAATAAAGTTGGGATTATGGAATAATTTTATATATTGGCTAGAAAGTGGTTAGGATTTAATAATATTTGATAACTAAATATATTTTACACAGTAATATTTATAACGAAAAATCTGTAAAATTAAGGCCACAGGAATACTACCTGAAATCCTTTTCACAAAGCATACATTTATTCTTTGTGCCACTTCTATATTTCCCTGCTTCTGCATTGTTTTCCCAAACTAAATGAATGGGTTTTGGTCTTGGATTCACATAAAATTTGAGTCCAGTTCTTATGGTCTCTGTCACTCTGCCTCATTCAGACCAGACTTCCTTTAAGAACTGGATCTTTATCCCATTCTTCCACTCTGTGACTGGATTAATACCATCCATGCACAGAACTTCTACTCAACTTAGTTGACTACCTATTATCTGAATTTTCTGTCCTTAGGGCTCTGTTCTCTCCAGTGGACTTGCTGTTATTAAATGATGCCTAAACTGCTTGATTTTGTTACACCTCTTTTACCTCTAAATAAACTATGCATTCCTCTGGAATCTATTCCCATCATTATTACTCTTAATGGATATTGGCAGGCACCTGAAGGATATTCAGAAACAGTACTTGCCCCTAAGATTCTGATATGGCACCATGGCGGAAGGTCTGGGTGGGGGTGGAGGTGAGGTACTTGCCCCTTCTACTCCAGCTGAGTATCACTGCAATTGTGAGCCTGTTGCTGATACTGATAGATACTGCTTAAGTATGATACTCTGGAGAAAAGATTGAAAACTAGTATTATCTTCTCTCTTGCCTCTAACCCCTACCCTAGAGATCTATATTGCCACAAGTGGATCTGCAAGTTATCATAGTTTTCTAATCATCCTCAATCTCTCTACAACTCTGGGTGAATCTACTGAAAAGATTCTAATAACTAAAAAAAATTACAAAAGGAAAATTTCCCATTATCCCCACAGATCTTGTAGGGAGAAGAAAAGTAACTTGCTATTTTTATAAGCCAGAGATAAGAAAAATAACTTACTATTTTTATAAGCCAATGTGGACAATCATTAATTTTATTTTCAGACATCACTACCTTTCATAAAAGCTATTTTTCATAATAGGAATGCATCATGAGTCATATACTTTGAAAGAATCCAAGCCCTAAAAACATAATTACTTTGGTTTATTATAGTGAGGCAGGTGACCCAGAACACACCTTTGGAACCAATATACTGAAAACATCTAGCAACCAACAGTTTTGCAAAATGTCATCTTCATAATGCTGCCTCAAGTTGGAATGACAACATATCAAAGAGAATTACCCTTAACTTCCACCCACTCCAAAAAGAGTAATTTGTGGCAAAACATTAACAGTCATGTCTTTTTATTATAAATTTGTTATAATTATAGTATACTGGGAAATGAAAATATATGTTTAAAAAATCTGACGTTTAAAGGATCTGATGTTTAAAGGATCTGATGTTATTATTTAACAACATTTTAAAGACTAGATAATGATAGGAAAAAATGGAATTTGCAAGATACCAAAAAATAGCAATAGTTTTTTTGTTTCTTTTTTTTTGAGACAGAGTCTCACTTTGTTGCCCAGGCTACAGTGAGTGCCGTGGCGTCAGCCTAGCTCACAGCAACCTCAAACTCCCGGGCTCAAGCAATCCTATTGCCTTAGCCTCCTGAGTAGCTAGGACTACAGGCATGCGCCACCATGCCCGGCTAATTTTTTCTATATATTAGCTGGCCGATTAATTTCTTTCTATTTATAGTAGAGACGGGGTCTCACTCTTGCTCAGGCTGGTTTCGAACTCCTGACCTTGAGCAATCCGCCTGCCTCGGCCTCCCAGAGTGCTAGGATTACAGGCGTGAGCCACCGTGCCCAGCCAATGGCAATAGTTTTAACACCTAAAAATAGAGGGAAAATATTCTTACTTGATTTATTCCATAGTAAGCAGCAATGCTGCTGATCAGCTCTGACATTGCCTGAACTTCATGAGATTTTTTCACATTCATAAACTCAACTGGCTTCACAGTTTCACCTGAATAAAAATAAAAAAAAAAATAAAATACTGCCATAAATGAAGCAAAATTTAATATAAAGTATCAGTTGATGTTCATGTTTTTTTAAATTAAGCATGAAAATAATATAGAGATTCTACTGTGTCTGAATGATACATCTCTATTATCTTAACTGGTAACCATCAAATTTGAACTAATAGAATGAAAAGATTCATAGAACATTATTAAAAAATTTTCCTTAGCACAGTAAGCAATTAACTATAAAAGAAAAGACTAATAAACTGGACTACAAAAGAAAATTTTTTCATCAAAAGACAACATTAAGAGAGCAAAAAGGCAAGCCACAAATTGGGAAAAGATATTTCCAATACATATATCTATATAAAACTTATATTTAAGAATTAAAAAAAAAAACAAATTCCTACAAATCAATAAGAAAAAGGCCACTCAACAGAAAAATGAGCAAAAAAACTTGAAGAGTCATTTCACTACCTGTGCTGTCCAATACAGTAGTTACTAACCAAATTATTTAAATTTACACTTAAAAAAGCTTAAATTAAATCAAATTTGTACCATTATCGCTCTTTGACACTCATGTTTCTCCCCCACATCCCCAACTCCCCTTCTACTCTTCCCACCTTCCTCCCAAAGCACAGGCCATGGAGAACATTAGCATACTATAACAAAAATAAACATAAGGCTTTTGTAATTTATAGTAGCCCACTATGTTTGAAGGGCAGGAACTATCTGAAGTACGGGCTGCCAGGGGCTAATGTAGGAAAAAAATGTAGAGATCTCTCAGTCACTGTTCAATGTAGTATGAGAGAAAATCTACTTTTCAAGGCACAAGCTATTTGTCAGCCCATATTATATAAGGTCTAACAATAAATTAAGGATATTTTGGAAAGATATTCATATATGAACAATATATTGCTTCTAAGTATCTACATACACACACACACACACAAATACACATACCAGGTCTCTGTTTTTGGTTTCCTCGAAGGGCTGCAAGCAGCTGCTCAAAAGGAGTACATATTCCCAAGTTTTGTATGGAATAATATTTTGCAACCAGAGCAAATGCTTCCACATTCACCAGCTTCTGAGAAGTTTCACAAAATATTTTGGGAAAACCAGTCGTACCTAAAAGAAGTCAGGTTAAAAAAGAGTCTTTAGTCATAATTAAATAACTAATAGTTAATTTGTATGATATTAAAAAGCAATAAATGAACAGCACTAAATTTTAAATATTTTCATTTTGGTGTGAATTTTGGCAATATCTCTAATGGTTCCATTAATATTTACTATTTAAATAATTAGCTATTTGTAGCAGCAAATTTTCTCTCAATATTTTATACAATTATATATTTAAACTCCAAATTAAAATTAAAATTCGGCCTCTTTTTGGTTCCAATAACCAAAAAAAAAAAAAAAGAAAGAGAAAAGAAAGATTAAAATCTGAACAGTAATAGAGTTTTAAATTTGTGAACAGTCCTGGGTGACCCACAACTGTGCATTTAAAGGTGGTCAGCCCATGCAATACTGTAACTCCCTGTCCACACTGCATGGGGAACAACAGTAATATCTCTAGTGGTATAAAAGTTACTATAAAGCTGTTCCTGCATCATTTGGACCATACAGACTTGGCAGAGGATGGGATGTTGTGTGTGGTGTGTGCACGCACTCAATGACCTATCAATATCAGTGCTAAAACTAATCACGTTATGATCTGGTGAAAACAGCTCATGTTCTTACCATGGTCAGTTTTAGACCAGACATTGTATAAGTTTAGTATAGTAACTGTCAATATGCCAAATGCTCATGAATTTAAAATAGTGTAGTTGGCCGGGTGCAGTGGCTCACGCCTGTAATCCGAGCTCTCTGGGAGGCCGAGGCGGGCAGATTGCTCAAGGTCAGGAGTTCGAAACCAGCCTGAGCAAGAACGAGACCCTGTCTCTACTATAAACAGAAAGAAATTAATTGGTCAACTAATATATATAGAAAAAAATTAGCCAGGCATGGTGGCGCATGCCTGTAGTTCCAGCTACTCGGGAGGCTGAGGCAGTAGGATTGCTTGAGCCTAGGAGTTTGAGGTTGCTGTGAGTTAGGCTGATGCCATGGCACTCACTGTAGCCTGGGCAACAAAGTGAGACTTTGTCTCAAAAAAATAAAAAAATAAATAAATAAAATAGTATAGTAAACTGTGAATATCCAGTGCCCTTCACTGTAAGAGGATCACACACAGTGTTGAACTCAGGCGTGGCTACATCTTGCCAAGGTGAACTGTACTATTTTCAGGCAAAAGTTTTAAGAGTATCAGAAGATTTATTATTCTTTTTTTCCCCAGCTCTGTGATTGAAGAAGCATGTGTCAAGATAGAACCTTCTTCAGCCTGAGTCCCTGAGTGACTGCAGCAAGGATAGCATTGCACTCAAACTACAATGGACATACAGCATATGTAAAAGCAAACTTCACTGCTTTCAGTTAGTTGAGTTGTTAGGCTTATTACTGCAGCATAACCCTGCTTATTCTGATGGATACACATAGCCACACACACTATAGATTTGCTCAATCTTATTTTTCTATTGCCATTTTTAAGGTATGCTAATTTATTTAGGAGGGTTAAAAGAAGGCATTCCAATTTGACTGTAGTGGTTCAAAGAAACTCTTTGGACAGTTAAGCCCATTCACTGAAAATTATTAATATTTTTAATAATTCAAACAAACACATCCAGTGGTTAAATGAAGCATGTAAAACATTCAACTACGAAAGCACAGTGCAATCCAGGGAACAATTTTGATTCTACCAAAAAAAAAAAAAAAACAAAAAAACCCATACTATAAAGTCTTCTCTTGCATAGCTGCTCCTCCATAGTTACTTTTGCTATAAAAATATACTTAAAAGAATAATGATACTACTTGACAAAACTTGAAAGCTAGACAACTAATGAAGGTGTGCAGAATTCTAAAAAAAAAAATACACATTTAAACTAATATATTTTTAAAGCTAATATCTATTAAGTTAGGGGTATGTTTACGAAATTCATTATTAAGAATAAAATTGTAAGAGATGTGCAACTTCCATTTCTGAATCAACTAAATAGAAATTTAAATTACAAAATTACTAGAGTGAATTTATTTAAGATACATTTTGTGTATTATATGAAGTTCTGTGGACATTTTACAAACTGAATTTGCTAACCCAGCCAAAGTAATAAAATCCGCTCAAAATATTTAGGCATGTTACGAAAGGGAAAACTCAGTCAACTATTAAGTGAGACTCTCAGGTTTAAGGGCAGTCTCAACATCCCCAGGTTCCAAGGCAGCAATTTTTTAGAGTGTGATAGAATAAGAGTACTAAATCTCAAAGTGCAGAGGGACTATCATAATAGCCAGTTATTGGACAATGTTGCCAACAGAAAGAAATGTGATGTTTCTGTTGGAAAAGTAAGATTCAAATCAACTTAATTATCCTACTGAAAATACTTGAAAAAATTCCAATCCAATTTGAATTAAATGCTGTTAATTTGCTTTCAATCATAGGCCTTCTAGTAACTTCATTAATTTGAAGGTCTAAATTGCAATGTTATCATTTCAACAATGATTACTTTTTTAAAAAGAATGGTGTTCTGATTCGGTCCAATAGTTTATGTTATTTATGGCTAACACTAGTTCACCACAATCTAGAACTCTGTGAAAAAAAGTTTTGATTCACAGAAATATATCTGCTATACTGTTTTCGAGTGATCAAGACTACAACTTGCATTACTTGCTATTTTAGAGACTGGGAGAGGGAGGGAGGGAGGGAGGGAGAGGGAGAGGGGGAGAGAGGGAGAGAGGGGGAGAGGGGGAGAGAGAGAGAGAGAGAGAGAGAGAGAGAGAGAGAAATGTGTTGATCTAGTCTTTACTTCAATTTCTGAAACAATATGTGAGAAAATTAGGGGGCAATGATAATGGTGTTAATAGTCCTCATGGTGCTTGTCTAGGTAGTTGTATAATCAGTTTGGGTTTGGCAACTAGCAAAATAGAAACCATGGTGCTACTTAACTTATATTTAATTATTAGAATTTTTAACATAGGGAAAGTTTTCTTTTCAGAATTGCTGCCTACACCTGCATATTTTGTGACTTGATTATTTGGCTCATATCTCCCTCTACTGGAAGTTCCAATTCTGCTTTCTTATATGCTTTACTTGTAGTCATTACCTATAGTCTTATTTTTTTTATGCACCCCATATCACTATTCCACAGAGGTTTCTTATGAGATAGATTATAAGACAGCTCCTTATACAACAGGTTAATTGGACATCAGGGAGGGAGGGGAAGAAAAAGGCAAGGGAGGTTATTTTCTATAAATGTTAGACCAGGATATCTTTAAGCTCATTTTGTTTGTTTGTTGTTTGAATGTACAAGGAAAGATAGAAAAGTCATATATATATATATGTTAGATTATGAAAATATTAAGGTAGAAAAATGCATAATAAAATTTCAAAAATAAAAACAATGAGTATATATTTACAATTAATAAATAAAAATAAAATTTCAAAAATAATTGTTATCATACTTGAATGTTACACAGAACTTTCTGTTCTCTGGAAGAGAGTACTGTCAGGGTTTACAATAACTCATCTCTATTACTGCTAACACACTTTACCTTTCCTGTGACAGTTTTATGCTCTTATCCCCATTTACAGAGGAAAACCTGAGACTTAGGGAAGCTGTAATGTATCCAAGTTTGCACGAACACTAGGTAGCAGGGCAGGTGAACCAAGGCAGTTTAACTTCAGACCTGGCTCTTAATTCCCACATTCCATTAGCATGTCACAGTAGTAAGAACAGTGGACAATAAAGAAAATCAGGCAAAACAGCAATAAAGAAAAGCAGTAGGCAGATTTGACCATTAAAACCAAGTCCGGCAAGAATTTCCTCTAGCAGAGGTCACTACATGGTAGCATCGTAAGGCATTTCACATTCACTCTATCTTCTTAATTCTTCTACTTTCTTCACTCCCCTCAACACCTTCCTTTCCATCAGAAGTAATCTTAAAAGGTTTCAAGAAATTAAAAAGTAATATATAAAATAATTAATAAGTCTTTGAAAAGGAAACAAAATATTTCTACAAGATTTTATTGTGGTCTATTTCTAGAAACAAAATAACCCTACTGCTTCATGCAAAGCTGTAAAGCAATAATACATTGCACACAGCATGAATGAAGGACAATAATCTTTCAATACACTTACTACTGTAGCATCATCAACTACATACACAGGGAGAAACAAAATCTCCTAAAACTCTGTGAAGGTAGTAATCACTATGACCTCAGTAGGACTGCTGAACCTGTTGGGCATAAAACCTCATCTCAACTCAAATGTTTGTAATATCAGGATGAAACAAGAGTAATTTAGATGTAACCAAAATGTTTTCACACTCATCCTGAAATAAATAAATAAATAAAGGAAAAAGAAAAAGAAAAAAGAAAAGAGTGACTTAGAACATTTAGAATGTGATATAAGATAAAAATGTAATTATGTGCTAAATTTTGAGATTTAACTGTTTTTCAGGGGTTAGGGGAAAGGTCACTACTGTCATTATCAGTCTTAGATCTGTTCTATGGTCCAGTAATTCAAGAATAAATCAACAGTGCCCTCTTAA
Source organism: Mirza zaza (assembly GCA_008750895.1). Taxonomy (NCBI): domain Eukaryota; kingdom Metazoa; phylum Chordata; class Mammalia; order Primates; family Cheirogaleidae; genus Mirza; species Mirza zaza. Next base: position 37,802 of record VSMD01066317.1, on the reverse strand, counting down.
TAATCTTCACAAGGACAGAAATATTTTGTATTCATTTCTACATGAATGTCCCACAGATGTCTTCAATTCAAAAGGTTCAAAACTGAACTTAAAGAAACCCTCCCCTTTTCTATTTTCTATCATGTTTAATAGCCTATCATTCACCCAGTGCACTTTACATTATCTTAAGTGCTCTTTGTGCCCTCAATCCACATTCCCAGCCACCCATCAATCCTGATGTAAAAGTGTCTCTCCTTTGGAACCTCCTTCCTCTATCACTGCTGTAGTTCAAACCCTATTAATGCTCATCAATGATACTGTGATAGCGTCACAGTTGATTTTTTTCCTTATCGATAAAACTCCCATAGCACTATCCTCAATAAATATTGGTTGAATTGAATTGAATTTGTTTTCTAAAATGGAAATTTACTTTTATTCAATACAAATTTAGTTAAACATTTTAAGGCTTTGGCTGTAACAATTAACTTTTGGCTTCCCTCTTTGATAATTGTTTAATACAGCTTAACCAAAAGTTAGTCAGTCTGTCTTACTGAGCTTTGAAAATTAAAGATGAGATAAGATTTATTAATATTTGAGTCTATACATAATTCTACAATGTACCAAGGAAAGAAAATAGAATATATACTGTTAAAAGAAATTTATATCATCCAACTAGCTACTAGAAAAGTTTTTGCTTAAGCTATTCTAGCTTAATCTACAGTTGCACATTAAATGAAAAAAAAAATGCTATTTCGGTATGCAAACCACGCTCTTGGAAGAAATAAGATACAATTAACAAGAAATTGACATGCATGTCCTTACTGTACCAATATTAACATCACATTGAATGTATAAAGCACATTTAACCATTCCAAAAGCATGTTCACATTTAACTATGTTATTTATAAAAATGAAATTAAATGTAAAAACAGAAAAATTTAACCACAGTATTTTAACTCTAACAGATCCCTTTCATAGTTTAATTTGAGGGAAAACAAAAATATACAAAGAAACAAATTTAGAAATTGATTTGTTAAATAAAAAATAACCTTGATAAAAATAAACAATTCAGGAGTGCTTACTATTCATAAGATAAAATTGAACCTGAATAAAGCTGATTTGCTACCACTTATGATTCACCTATGAGACACAGTGCTTTATCATGTACCGCTCCAGGTCTCGGACCTGCCTCCCCGCCTCGCCTCGGGTGGCCCCGCCGCTCCCTCGGTTCCGGCGCGCCTCCACCAGGGGGCACGCTTCGCAGGCCCGGACCTGCTCCTCGGCCTCGCCCCGCCCGCTTGCCCGCCATTCACCTGATCCCTTCTCTGCTTCCACTAGGGGGCGCGACTCGGCGGGCCGGGCTTCTGCCTCCGCCACCGACCTCCTCAGCGCTGTCAGCACCGTCTCCGGGGGCAAGTCGACCAGCTCCTCCCACACGGACTCTGTGTAGAAGTTTACCGTATGTGCATTGGAAATGGACAAGGCGTCCCTCAAGAACCGCAGCAGTCCCTGCAACTTGGCACGCAGCGCGGGCAGGTCCGGGGTCGCGGGGAGAGGGCCAGGAGCAGCCATGACGCTCATCCTCCGGAGCTGTAGGTGGCGCAAACATGGCTGTGCGGCAACAGCGCGACCCAAAGTAGCACAGGCCAGATAAGTAGAGGTCCGAGTGGAGGCGATCGATTGCTTCAGTTTGATGACGTATTTTGGGAGCGTCTGTTGTGATTTTTCTGGCGACGGAATAGGTCTGCGGAAATGGCGCCGGTGAGGCTGGCACAGTGGCAGCGGAACGGGGGTTTGGGGACACGTGGCGAAGGGGGTTCTTCGGTCTCATTCAGGAATAAGAATGTGAAACAGAGGATATGGCGGCCTAACAATTCGCAAGCCTTCGTGGGGAGCATACGCGAAGGTATGTAAAAAAAGCAGCCATTTACAAGTCCAAGCTTGCCAAGTCCTGGTGTATGTGATCCGCCGAAGCTCCGAAGAAGGGTTTCGGAAACAGCCTGGGTCCTACCCGGGATAGAGGAAACCAATCCTAAGTTCACTGACGCTGTGGGTTTCGCAGAGCTCTAGATAGGAAGACGGGGCAACGTTACTAGTTTTAAATTTTTAGACGTCTTCCCTGCCTTAACCCCATTATTTCATCAGAACTCTTTTTCTCTGTATTTTTCCCGTGACACCGTAAGCAGAGAGTGTCTGCTGGTCCTCTGAATGTATTATTATCTCTATCTGCGCCTGTACTACGGTAAAGGATAGAGAGGACAGTGTCAGAAACACACTGCCCCAAAGCTTTGCTGATTACAAATACTCGTTCTTCGTCGTCTTCGCTCCAGTTTATGTTTGTCTTTTTGTCTGTAAAGTTTCTCAGGTCGCATATGGAATGTATAATATAAATGTTGAATAAGTTCAGTCTTGTGATAATTGCTGTTCAGGAAGTCATACACCATCTTCTCTTTTACGCTGAAGTATTTTCGAAAAATCAATTGTATATATAAGTTTCTCCAACATAAAATAATAAATGTGTTTTTCTATCCTTAAGTTTTTTTGAAGAACCTGATTAAGCGTTTTTAGATGAATGAAGGAATTTGTTTTGATTTGTGGGTACAGTTGTAAACCTCAGGTTGCGCAACACTCAGAACTAGTCAGTTTTTCTTTAAGATTATTAGTTGCATGATTTTTCTTTGAGATGCTCTGCACAACTAATGTTAGCCTGGTAGTTTTGCAAAGGGTCGACTTGCTTTTCAATCTATCAACTTAAATTTGTTGTTTGGAATAATCTTTTAAAGCAAAACATAAAAAAATCCCAGCATCTGAAATCGATGATGTAAAAAGATTTTCATTCCTAATTAATGACTTCATTTTTCACTCAACTTATTTTCTGTGAAAGTAATTTTGACTTAATATTTCTCAATGTAGGACAAGGCTTTGCATTTCGGAGGAAACTGAAGATTCAGCAAAATTACAAGAAATTGCTATGGAGGAAAAAGAAGGTTGGAACATCTCAGGAATCCCAATTCAAAGATCGATACCCAGATCATCTGAAACATCTATACTTAGCTGAAGAGGAAAGACTCAGGAAGCAACAAAGAAAAGTTGACCAGCCTTTGTCAGAAGAGCAAGTTCACCAAACTTCACCTGACGAACAGCATAGCATTAACCAGGCTTTGTCTGAAGATCAGTATAGCTTTGACCAGCCTCAGCCAGAAAAACAATGTAGCAAGACAGTAAAGTATGTATTTTCTTCTTTTGAAATTCTTTATTTTATGAAAGGCATTATAGGACAATTTATTTAGGAATTGGAATTTTTCTCATTTAATGCATTTTATAAGTCAGTGTAATTAGGTGAACATATTTTCATTGAGACTTTATTTTTAGCTTCAATAACCAATGTAGGCTAGTTTAGCTTAATTGAAAAAGTAATGGAATAGGAATTAAGAGATATGGGACTTGGATTTCTGCTTCTCAAGTACATGTAATTTGCATGGACCATAGCTAACTGCTTTTATTATATTTTTTTAAAAAATAAGTTTTGAGAAGTTTATAAGTCTGGCCATTAATAGCTTGGGTTCTAGACCCAGACATGACATGTTGGTGCCCCAGCACCCTTTTCTCTAATGGGAACAGTAATACTGTAATAAGTGTGTACTTCAGAGCCACCATGTTGCGCAAGTACGGAATGGATCATTCCCATAAACTGTGGTGTTCCCTAAGTGTTTTATGACATTGTTGTAAAGACTAAGTGAATTAAATATGAGACACTTAAGAAGGTGTAAGATACTTCATTAGTGCTTATGAGTGGTAGCTGCTGCTGCTGCTCTTATTATTAATCTGGATTTTCTGCAGAAGACTGGAAATGGGTTGCAATTAAAAAACAAATGGACTTTAGGAGGCCCTGAGGCAGGAGGATTGCTTCAGGCCAGGAGTTTGAAGGAAACCTGAGCAAGGGTGAGACTCCCTTCTCTACAAAAAGCAGAAAAATTAGCCAGATGTGGTGGCACGTGCTGGTAGTCCCAGCTACTCAGGAGGGTGAGGCAGGAGGTTCGCTTGAGCCCAGGAAATTGAGGTTGCAGTGAGCTGTGATCAAACCACTGCACTCCAGCCTGGGTGACAGATTGAGACCCTGTCTCCAAAAAGAAAAGGGGGCGGGTGGTGCACAGCTCCATAACACTTTGGTTTTCTAAGAGCTATCTTATAAAACTGTTACTGCACATACTTCACGTAAAAAACATGCTAAGATCTAAACTTAAAAGAAGCCAGGTGTTACTTGAGACTTTAATTTTTTATTTCACTAAAATTTTATGTTTTAAAGTAGTGAGCTAGTAAATAGGACTCCAGGGAAAACATAGTTGAAAATAAAGGCAGAGACACTAAAAGTTCAGTTTTTTCAGTAGGATTGTGCATGATATTATTAAATAATGAGTGTAATGCACAGGGAAAAGTTGAGCACTAGCAATGTAGATTTGAGTCATTCCCAGTGATGATTGAAGTGAGGAGGATTAAATCATGAGACAAGAAGAGAAGGTAAAAAATAATTTTTAAATATTGCTTTTTATTTTGAGGTGAAAACAGGAAAAATTTATCATTGTCTCCAATGATACGTTAAGTTACGTTAAGTAAATGTCTCAAAACTAGATAAAGAGGAAAATACAGTTGACAACTAAGTCCACAGAGGAAAGTTGTGAGAAGAAGGGTAGTTGATAATCAAATACAGTGGTCCCTCATTATTCACAGAGGGTATGTTCCAAGTACCCCCAGTATGCCTGAAACCTGGAATAGTACCAGACTCAATTGTCATCAGTTGGAACACATTTATGTTGATGTCTTCTAACCACAAATTTAATGCTTTTTCTATCTTAAATCATGCACCATGGCCATAACTTTTGTAGTTTGAAGTATGATAGCAAAACTAACGTGGATTTTTTTTTTCTTTCTTCATAATTTCATGGATGGAAGAATTGTTCTTACTGTAAATCTTGGCAATCTCAGCATACAATTTTTTTCTTAAGTAGAGAGCTTTTTATCTTTTCACTTAAAACATTTTATGGCATCTTTTTGTCTTAACTGAATTATCAGCATCATTACTCTTGTGCTTTGGGGCCATTATTAAGTAAAATAAGGGTTACTTGAACATCACAGTGCAATACTGTGACAGCCAATGCGGTGACTACTAAGTGACTAACGGGAGGGTAGCATATACAGATTGGATGTGCTGGACAAAGAGATGATTAACATCCCAGGTGGGACAGCACAAGATTTCATCATGTTACCCAGGGAGGTGCATGATTTAAAACTCATGAATTATTTGGTTCTGGAATTTTTCTATTTAGTATTTTTCAGACTATACCTGATTGCAGGTAACTAAAACCATGGAAAGTGAAACTGGATAAGGGGAACACTATTGTACTATAGAGTTCAAAGAAAACAACTGAGAATGAGTCTTTGATTTGTGGACTAGGCAATCACTGGTGACTTTGGAGAAAAATTTTTCAGTAGAAACCCTGATTAAGCTTTCAGCCATACATAAATGTGGCATTTGAAGCCCTGGTCATGAATCTGTCTGCCCAAAGACAAAGAGTATGGAGACTAAGAAGGGAAGCACCTATACCTTAGGGGAAAAATTTGGAATAAGGAAGACAGAGGCTCTAGTATGACAGACTAAGAAGGAGCAATCAGAAAGGATCAGGAGAGAAGAATATCACCCAACCTAAGGGAGTGAAATTTTTGAAAGTAGTGAGTAGATAGTTAAAAGAGACTGAAAAGTCTCCACTGATCATTATATTTGACTACAAGGTCATCACTCTCTTGACATGGACACTTTGATTGGAGTGATGAGAACAGAAATCAGACACAAAGTTACTGAGGAGTGCATGAGAAGTGACAGTTAATTCACTGTTCTTTCTAGAAACTTGACTGAGAGGTTGGGGAACAAGATTTGTAGTTAGAGGGGACATATAATCTAAAAATGGGTAATTTATGCATTTGTTTACTTTGAGAAAGGAACTACTAAAATATATTATGGTTATGAAATGAATATAATGAAAAGAGAAAAGATTATTATTGAATCAGGTATCCTGAGGAAATAGATGAAATCCTAAATGGTTGGATTAGCCTTGCCAAGAGGAACATCTTCAGAGATGTGAGAAGTACTTCAAGCTAGAACAGTTCTAAATGGGGACTAAGGTCCAAGGCGTGGTGATTCATGACTACAGCAGATGAAATGGAATAGTGACAAGGTAGTCAAAGAACACTGAGATTAAAATTCATGAACACTCATAATTTTTATAATATCCTTCGGTTTAATCTTTCAGTCTTTTATTTCTATCATTCATAGAGTGGTTTCTTTTTTGTTTTATTTTTTAACATTTTAGGACTTTTAAATCTTCCTGTCTATTCACTCACTGAAGTAATTCTCTGAGAATCTCCATTTATCACCTTTTAGTTAATCTATAATCTTAAAAGCTACAACTGTTTTTAGTATCTTATTTGGACATTTTATTATCATTTTCCCTCTTTTTTCTCCACCCCTCAGTTAATTTACTTTATGACGTTTTTACTGTGTAAGTGCTATATTTAACATAATTGCACCATAATTTTGATTAAATCATTTTTAATCCTTGTGACTTATTTGTCTTAATTTATTTTATAAAGGTCCTTTAATGTTCCAAAGAAAAATAAAAAGAAAACATCAAATCAAAAAGCACAAGAAGAATATGAACAGGTACAAGCTAAGCGTGCTGCTAAGAAACAAGTAAGTTCTATTAATACTTTAAAAATATTTAGCTATATTTTTTCTTATTTCTCCTAAATGTATATGCCTACTCTGCTTCTTATTGTTGGTCACATAGTATTAGCTCTGTAAATATTTGTTGAATAAATGAGTGGTCTGAAGAGAGGGGGAGAATTGCATTATGTTCAGATTCCTTGATTTGTTCATATTATCTCAGGCAATGCTGGTACCATGTTTCCCCGAAAATAAGACAGGGTCTTATATTTATTTTTCCTCAAGAAGACACCCTAGGGCTTATTTTCAGGGGATGTGTTATTTTTTTTAAGTACGGTACAACAATCTACATTTATTCAAATACAGTTAAGTTGTCTTCTGGAACATCATCATAACTCTCCAAACCCTGAATTCCATCCTGAATTTCTTGTGACTCTATTTCATTTGGAACGATTGGCCCCAATCTCTCATGTCATGCAATAGAGCTCTCATTAAATGAGCAGCTCTTATCCATGTAACCTGCTTGTCATCTTTACTGCTCCGACTCGAAATGCATGGGTTGTACAGATATGCTGCGTAGCCACGCTCATCACTAGGTCTTATTTTCGGGGTAGGGCTTATATTGTGCAAATACTTAGAAATCCTGCTGGAGTTTATTTTATGGGTAGTTCTTATTTTCGGGGAAACGCGGTAGGTGAAGAATAGGATTTTAAACATTGTGCTCATAGGTTAATAATATGAGCATCAGGGACAATATTTTTTAGAGTATGGTCAAGGAACTTGTACTTTTAACACATGCCTCAAGAGATTGTTATGTATAATAAAATTTGGAAACCACTGACCTAAGAAAAATACAGATGATTTTCATGATCTTACACCGAGGCATGTAAAAGCCAGAGGAGAGGTGCTAAAAGAAAATTTTTACCATAGAGTTGGTCTCGTCTATTTAAAAAAAAAAAAAAAAAAACACTAGCTTAACTTAGCAAAATGTTGCCACTCTATTATCATTCAGAAGATCAGAATTAGACTTTTTCCAAATGAGTAGAACAAAAAAATTTCCTATCTATAGAATTAGGGCTTTGTGATCATTAAAATTAATAGTTTCTTAGAACTTACAAATTTGAAATGTTACTATAAAAGCCAATACCATTACGCATGAAAAATCAAAATTGTGAAGAGTATTAGTTAAATAAGGCCCTATGACTGATGCTAAGGATATTACATTTTTTTTTTTTACTTTGTTTAGAGAAACTCCTTCGGGGTAAATTTGACTCCATATAGCTAAATTCACAGATTGTTATGCATTTTTTAAAATAGGATACTGTGCCATTTGAGAATATAATTTTAAGTGATGCAGCAAAGCATCATGGAAAATTGAAGAGATTTCGAATTCAAAACATCTAGATACGAGACTCAGCTCTACCAGTTACTCAGGATCTTGAGCAAGTCACTTTCAATAGCACTGAGCATCAGCTCCTCATGTGTAAAATAAACATGATAACCTAGTGTAAAAAGTTTGAAAAGAATGGAACATGCCATAATTCCACATATGATGTATATGAAGTATGCACGAAAGCACTTTTTAAATTGTAAGTTACCATGCAGATGTAAGGCTGTGTCATTTTGAGTATATGTGTTACAGGAGAAATTGAAAGACAGTACATGTATTACATTATTTAAGAACTTCTGTTTAATTTTTATACTTAATTTAGTAAGGATATTGTCGTACATTTCAAGTAGCGCTTTTCAGGTCTATATTTAACTTTGAGTTATTTTTCCTTATACTCAAACTTGAGTGTTTATCTTAGCAAATCAAATGAGCATGATAGTTGTTAAATGCTCAAAATCATAATGCCTGGCAGAATGCTTTGTCCATATATAGTAAGTAGTTATCAAGTGTTTTTTTAATTAAACCTATAAATTAGTCAGATGGAAAATTAAAAAGAATATCAGGTATAGATTTCTAGAAATGATGTTTTTAGTGTTATGTGGAAAAATAGATAACCTCTAAAAGCCCTTCTACCTCTGCAATGAATTTAATCAAATCACATCATTTTATATATATATATTTTCTCTTTTGCAGTCTAGTTTTATTTGCATACAAATGATTAAAACTTTAATAACTTTACATTATTCTCTGTTAGAACATGTATCATTATAGTGTGAAGGCAAAGAGGATACACTGTTTCAATTGTGGGAAAGAATTCACATTTTGCAAAATATAAGAGACAAATCTTAAGAGTATTTGCATGGTGATAGCTATTTCAAAACAATTTCTAAACTATATCTACTGTTTGTTACTAATGAAAGCTACATTTATTAATATTTCAGGAATTTGAGAGGAGAAAACAAGAGAAGGAAGAAGCTCAAAGGCGCTACAAAAAGAAGAAAATGGAAGTGTTCAAAATATTGAGTAAAAAGACTAAAAAGGGCCAACCAAACTTGAATTTACAGATGGAGTATCTTCTTCAAAAAATACAAGAAAAAAATTGAATCATATTTTTTTCCTCACAGGTTCTTTTGTATGTGTAATAGGTACCTCCTAACAATGAACTTGATTTGTCAACATAAACTGGATTGCTGAACTCTACTAAATATAAAATGTCTAAATATTTTTGTTCTTATAAAAGAAACTTTTCTATATATACTCTACATAATATGACGTGTTTCTTATTTATTTGCCTCTGAAGGAAGGTTGTCCTGAAGAACTTAAAGAACCTTCGATTGGGGAGACAGGCTCAAGCATGTAGTACTTTTGTACCATATGAAATTTTTATGAAATAAAATGTTTTCAAAATAAGGGAGCAGAGCTTCTAATGAAGTATTTCAGTGAAAAATTTCAATTTAATAATCAGCTATATGCTTTTGAAATTCATTTAATGATAAAGGAGGCAAAGACTCCCCTTGGAATATCTGTTTATTTATTTAAAATTAAGTATATGTTACAGGGGGATAGACTTTTCAGATATTTGGGTGCTGATATAACCTTCTGCCTTCACAGTATAACAGAGTGTTCTTTGTAAAGCAATTTAGCTTATGAACTCAGAGAATCTGATATTTATAAACATTCCCTTAAATGGAAGTACATAGCTTGTTCATGTAAGATCTTTTAAATGATGATAGAAACTCAGCAGTGTCACAGCCAGAATTAAGATTTTGAGATCCTGTGGGACCCTACACTGTAAGAACACTGTCACTGTGTCATCCCTGTTGATACTCTTGTGAGCTGAGGGAAACTACTGAAATAATTGTTTCTACTGCCTTGCAATTAAGGCAAAAGTTCAATAGAAAGTGCTTAGGAAACACTGAACTTACTTTTTTTTTTTTTTAGGAGATTGGTCTCACTGTCTTGCCCAGGCTGGCCTTTAACTCGTAGTCTCAAATAATCCTGTCTCAGCTTCCTGAGTAGCTGGGGCTACAGGTATGTGCCACCATACCTAGCTTGAATGTATTCTTTATTGCATAGAAAAACAACACTTAGAATTTTGTAATACGCTATATTGCATTTAAAATAAGCAGCCCAGAATGCCTAAATTTGGCTATATTGGCAAAGACAATACATCATGATGCACAGTAGATATTTCAATAAATTGTTTTATAATGATTTTATGTCTGTGCTTCTAGATGCTTTATCATGACAAAACATGGAAAGAGATCTAATCTTTTTGAGAGAGGAGTGAAAATTAGTTAAGTAAATTTTAACTCTTATTAAGCAGCTACTGTGTGAAAGGTTCATGTTAAGGAGTTATTCTTTAAAAAAAAAATCAAGATTTTTACAGGGGAGTAAATGCCAAATAATGACATAATAGGGCAAAAAATAATCGGTGACAGTCATATATAAAACAAAAGGTCCAGACTTTAATGCAACAAAGAATCACCCAGGGAGCTTCTTAAAATGCATATATTAGCTCCCTGTTCCCATAGATTTGGATAGTGTAGATGGGCTCAGTAATGGAAATTCTAACAGGCAACCCCGTGATTCTGTTGTGGTTGGTCCTTATACTGCACTTTACAAAGCATCAGACTAGGGCCTCAGAGAAGAACGAGATTTTGTTGAAGAAATCAGAGAAAGTTTCATGGGTAAAATAGCATTTACGAAAAGCCTTCAAGGCTTATTAGAGGTGAAGATAGCATGAGGAAAATTACAAAGAGAAGGAAGCTTAGATATTTAAATATCTAAAAATTAGTTACACAATACAGGTATATTATTGTTATGTAAGAGGGATAACTCATATTTGTTTCCTTCCATATGGAGGGGGCACCATCAGCCTCATGGTCTTCTTAACTACCTGTGCCACTTAATTCTGCCCAAGAGAAGTAGAGTGACATCCAAATGTTAAGTTTGAGAGGAGGACCTGGGTTTCCAGCAGAGTGCATGTACTCTTGCTTGCTGTTCTCACACTGTAAATTGTGAAGAACAGGCTCTTTTGATGAATGGTGGAGGAGAATGGACACAGCAGGGGAGAGGCCAGTGTTTTAGGGAATGTATCTAAAAATTTGTGCTGCATGTGTCAGTTCATCAAGAAATAAAACAGGAATAAAATTTGAGGGAGCACAGTATATAAGTGGAGAGGCTTTGGTGTGGCCAGAGCTTGTGGTTTCAGGCTTCAGACTTTATACGCAGGGAGTTCAGGCTCAGTAGTTTGTAGAGCCTTCTGTTAGCGCCTTTAATTTGATTTTTGTAAGTGTGCAGTAGGCTTTTAATTGCTTCAGTTTTGGCGTGAGACTTTAAGCCTTAAGGCACATGAGATTTTGACCTGAAACTTAGGGTAGCTTTGTCCACATGAAATTGGTAATTTCTACAGAGGCAGGGTGCAATACTGGGTTTCAATAGCAGAGGTGTGCAGGCCTCCACAAAGAAGCAGTGTGGAACTGGGGTGGTGAAGACACATGGGTTTCAACAAAGGCATAGAATGTGGGAGTGGGGCTCACCCAAATGCTGGTCTCCTGGGTGGCCTCAGCAGATGTCAGCCCAAGGTGAGAATTGGCAAGTGACTGGTTATGCTGGCATCAGCAATGACGCTGGTATGTGCAGGCTGCTGCACTGTGACCTTGACCTATCTTAAATATGTATGTGCGAGTAGCAGGCTTGTCAAGTGCTGCTAAGCCATTGGAAAGCAATCTCATTTGAGGCAAGAATTTAATGGAGAAAAAGAATATTAATACCTACACTAGACATCAATGACTATATCAGTATTTGCTACTTTTAAACTTCAAGGCAAATGTATGGGATACAGAGTTCTGTAGAATCTCAAGGTCTAAATTGTTCATGACAGTCATTGAAACACAGTGTAAAAGAAAAAGTTGAATCTAGAGATTTTGAACATACTAGATGAGAAGGATAAGAACCAGGTCAAAGGAGATCTGGTGACTGGGACTGCATCTCTGCATATTCTGTACTTTGTAAGAGGGCATCAGTGTTTCAAATGCCATTCTCTGAAAGAGTAGATAATGGTGTGCCATGTTAGATGCATGGTGATAAATTTGCCCTCTTGATGCCAAGTTCTTCCCATTTAGTTTATGTATGCAGGTCATGTGACTAGAAGGCTGCTGAAGCTAAGGCTGTCACCAGTTATCCTCCTTCCTGCAGATCCATGAGTTTCTATTATAGAGTTTCTGCTACATATTGTCTTTGGTAATCACAACTACTGGATTCTGGAAGCATAATTTTGTTCAGGATAACTGCCATTTAAATTTGCCGGGTGTGAACTAAGTGCTGTGATTATCTTAGCTGGTTTATTAACTTAGACCTTTTGTAAATTGAGACACACCATAGACTTGATGTTGAATTAACTTAACTTTTGAGGTGTTGCATGAGTTGTATCCAAAAAAAGATACCCAGGCTGCAGCTGCTGAAGGAATCCACCGAGGCATTAAGAAAATTTCTGGCTGTGAGTGAATGAAATAAGAATCTGGGAAGGACTTTAGTTAGACTTTTACCTTATAACAACAAGGAATTTGATTCTGGGTTTTGATTTTTTAGTCTTTGGACATTAATTTGAAAGGTAACTTTTGATATATGGACTTAATTTTCTTCCTAGGAATTTGCTGAGGGGAAGATTTATACTAAAATGTGGGACACTGACATTTTGCTGGTATTTTAACGATGAGTGGTCTTTATGTATTTGGATAATTCCCACTGAGACCACTTGATTGAGTCACCCAGCGCTGACAGAGAGCCCTATGGTGGAAATGTACACCTTATGGGCCTGGTGACACTTGGATTTATAAACAGATTCAGTGGGGTATAATTGGACATATTTAAAATGTATAATTTGGTGAATTTTGACACATGTATACACTGGTGAAACCATCACTGCAGTCACCTACTCATCACCATTGTCTCCAAAAGTTTCCTCAGAGCCCTTTGTAACTGATCATCCCAGTGGCTCTCCAAAAGAGCCAGCAGATAGTGGCAGAGGTAGCCACTGGTCTCTCTGTCACTATATAGTCTGCTTTTTGAAATATTTTATAAAATTGGAATCATATACTGTGCACTGTTTTTTGTCTGGCTTCTTTTAGTCAACATAATTATTTGTAGATTCACCCATGTTATTGCATTTATCAACTGTTTGCTCCTTTTTATTGCTGAGTATTCTGTTGTATGAATATACCAACAATCTGTTTTTCTGTTCACCCGTTGATTATCATTTGGGTTGTTTCCAGTTTTTGGCTCCTACAAATAAACTACTATGATCATTTTTGTATATGTCTTTTATGGGCATATGCTTTAATTTCTCTTGAATAAATACCTAGGAGTGGAATGGTTGAATCCCAAGGTAGGTGGATATTTAACTTTTTAGGAAATATAACATCTATAAAGAGATTAGGCACTGGAAAAGTAGCTTCCTGCTAAAACTGAGAAAGTAGTCTATTAGGGGTCCAACAATGATACCCCTCCAAGGACCTCAGTAGTATCCCATTGTATCTCCTATATTATCTCTATTTGCAGGGTAGGTCTTCCAGTTCCTAGTGGATACACATGCTGTTTTTCTACCTACTATCTTACCACTTAATCCCAAACTGTTCTTCAGAGTACCAATAAAATAACTGGGAAGGGTGTCTACAGCAAACACTGATAACCTATGATCTTACCATTCTCGTTACTTTTACCAATTTCAGTTGTGAGCCTTTGCTCCAACTAACTTACTGAGACTTACTGTAACAGCAATATGAAATTAAATGTCTTCCAGAAGGCACTACATTAAAATAACCCAAATTATAGTAGTTCCAGTGCATGTAGTAGTCTTTCCTGATGTGCTATTAGATCAGGTTTCTTCTACTCTTGGAGCTAAAGATTCTACTGACATGACTGCAGAATATTTGGAATTGACCTACTAAGGTTTAAGTGAATCCTTATAAACTCCCACCTAGGTCATTCTAATATCTACACAAACTCCCCCAAAATCACAAATAAAACCAGTTACTGAGTCTTTATAAACACATGGATGATTGTATCTCAGTTCTTGCAGTACTCCCATATAGCCAGTTGAGAAGCCTATCAGAAAAGGCTACCATTTGTTCAAGAACTCAGAGTAAGCAATAAAATTGTGATTCCTAGATTCCTGGTAGTGCGCCATATGAAAGTGTCCTGTCCTCTAATTGCTGAAGAAGTAAATATTTCATAGTGGTATATGTATGTGCAGCTTTCTTGAGTAGATATGTAGATAAAGATAGTTAATATTTGTTTGCTATTTTGTGGGAAAATTAACAACATATGTGGATGATTATAACATAGTTTCCCTTACCCTCGGTTTTGCTTTCCAAGGTTTCATTTACCTGTGGTCAACAGCAATCTTAAAATATTAAATAAAAAATCCCAGAAATTAATAATTCATAAGTTTTAAATTGTGTGCTGTTCTGAGTAGTGTGATGAAATCTCATACCATCTTGTTTTGTCCTGCCTGGGATGTGAATCACCTCTTTGTCCAGAGTATCCAAGTAGTGTGCACCTGTTATTGCCCATTAGTCACTTAGTAGCCATCTTGGTTATCAGATTAAAAAAACATAAATGAAGTTCACTACTATCCACGGTCTTAGGCATCCACTAGGGATCTTGAAACATACCCCCTGGGGCCTATTGTACTATATACTCATTTTTTTTTTCAATCTAAACAAAATAATTTGATTTTTCTTTAAGGGTTCATTCTCCTACAATATGTAGATGATTTATTGCTGTGCCCTCTTGATCTAAGTAGTTCACAAGAAGACTCCATATATCTGTTTTCAAGATAAGCTAAAAAGAGACATAAGGAATCTAAAGAAAAGTCATGATTTTGTGAAGAAACTGAACAAATTATTTGAGTCATGATCTGTCAGCACATGGAGTGTTCTGTGCACTGTAACAGAGATAATTCCATTTTACTAAAGCTCTAAAATAAAAGACAATGAAAAGTTTTTTGGATTTCCTGGTTATTGCAAGCAATAAATACCTTTTTTTTTTTTTTAATTGCTCCATCGTCTCATGAGCTTACTGAGACAGTTCCTGAACCTCTCTCATGGGATGCAAAAGTAGAAAAAGCTTTCTCCTCTTTGAATTACTCTCTTCAACAACCTCCTACTTTTTAAGTATTTTTAATAATGTCAAAACCTTCTTTCTTTTGTTCAAGAAAAATAAAATGATGCATTGGGAGAATTAACTCACCAGAAGCCTGTTTATTGCCTTAGTTAGCGTATCTCTTGGCTTGGTAACTAAGGCCTAATATTCATGTTTGCAAGAGGTGGCAACAGCTGCCAAACTGGTAGAAGCTTCTGCCACTATGGTGTTTGCTTTTCACTAACTCTATGGTTTGCACCTACTGTACAGTCATTGTTACTTCTAGGTAACACTCAACATATCTCTATCAGCAATTTTTACATTTATGAAATACTTTTATTATCTCTTTTATATATCACTATTTAACATTGTTCAGCTCTTAGCTAGCAGGTGAAATGCTTGACTATAGCAATAACTCAGGGGTTAAGCATACTCTGGTCTGATTTTACAGACACCCTTTTTGTTAATCCTGATTTAATATGGTCTATAGATGTATTTTACTTTTAAAAAATGACAATAGCATCCTCCCTTTTTTGTATCCACTGAAAATGCAGCCATTAAAGCAGCTCTATTACATTGTATTGAGTCTTCCCAGGTAGCTGAATTAATAGCTCTGAATAAAGCCTGTATTGTGGCAAAAGATAAAAGAGTAGATATGCTTTAAGAATTGTTCATGATTGTGGAATGTTATGAAAACTGAAAGGATTTATGACCCTCTGCATGTATTTTGAGTCCCAGTAGAAAAGATATCAATGACCTAGTGGAAACTATTAAAAACTCACAAGGAGATCATGGGTTATTAAAATAGGAGTTCATATGCAAACCAAAAGCCAAGGGCAATGCCCTTGCAGTGTTACATGCTAAATGAGCTGCTTTTACTACCCCATCTACACAGGATGCTTTCAAGTTGACATCCATCCCAACCAAACCTTTGGAAGAATAATTGCCTGAGTGTAAGCTGGCTATTGTTGACCCATGGTGATTAGCTCAACCTTCCAAAAGACAAAATTGGCCATCACAGGGCTCTTCTTTCCATAAAGATAGATTTTGGAGATTTGGAGATTGGTGTCTTGTAGCACCCAAATCCCACCAATAAAGCAAGGTCAAATTACTCTGTGATTATTCACATTATGGAATGAAAAAACATTTTTATTGCATCAAATAAATAATGGTGGATAACAAGCATAGCACAGGTAAATCTGTAAGATGAGACATGGTTCAGTCCTGCTTGTCAAGACTCTTCTGAGGATTTACAAATGGGCTTTATACAACTACCCAAATCTTTAGGCTATATATGCACATTAGTTATTGCTAAAATTTCTGGCTGGATAAATGCTTTTTCCTTGCTGGAGGGCTAACACTATGTCACAATTGTTAAAATGCTATTAAATTTCACATTCCCAAATGGAGGAATTCATTTTATGGGAACAGTCATAAGGAAACTCTGTTAGATCCTTCCATTAATTCAGAAAATTCACTTTCAGTATTACTCCAGTCTCAAGGAAAAGCAGAGAGTAAATGAGACATTAAATATGACACTGCATGAATTTTCATAAACACACAATTTGCCCTGATCTAAATTTTGTGATTATCATTAGTAACCATGCAGTCTTCTCCTCAGAGCTCACGCAGACTTTCTATAAGATTGTTACACCTGCCTTCTGCCATTGGGAACAGCTCCCCTAAGAAATAATCTCTGTTTATGGCAGCACAATTCACTTTGCAAGGATGTGGAAACAACCCAAGTGTCCGTCAATTCATGAGCGGATTATTAAAATTTGGTATATGTTTACAATGGAATATTACTTAATTCTAAGAAACGACAGTCAGCTAGCACTGCTTATATTATCCTGGATTGAGCTTAAGGCCGTTATCCAAAGTGAGGTGACACAAGATCGGAAGAATGGGATCCACATTTACTCGCCATCAAATTGGTACTGACTGATTAACACTATGATGCTCAAATGGTGGGGGTGTTCACCAGGGATTCAGGGTTTGGTGGGGGTAGACCCACATCTGAGGGATGTGGTGAGTATTGTGGAGGGGAAGGGCATACCTCTAACCCTTGCTAGGGAGAGGCAAAGATACAAAATGCAACCAAGATGTTTGTACTCTCATATTTTTCTTGAAATAATAAAATCTATAATAATAATTTTATTAATATTGATAAATTATAAAAATAAATTATTAAAAATATTTTATTATTATTAATAAAATAATAATAAATCTCTGTTTTCTTACATGCAGATCTACTTGAATGCTGTCAGGAACCAACCTGCTTTACTCAGTCATGTCCATCTATCCAAAGGAAACCACTTATAAAATTTAGCATGACCTCCAGCCCAGGAAGTGTGTCTTTTAGAAGGCATATTGTATTAGTTTCCTAGGGCTACAATAGCAAAGTACCAGAAAATGAGTGGCTTAGAACAACAGAAACTTATTGTCAAGGCCAAAAGTCTGCAATCCAAAATCAAGGTGTAGAGACAGATCTGTTCCAGGCCTCTCTCCTAACTTCTAGTAGTTCCTTGGCTTGTGGCGGCATAACTCGTCTTCATATGGGGTGTTCTTCCTGTGTGCATGTCTCTGTCTGCAAATTTCCTTTTTTTATAAGGACATCAGTCATTGTATTAGGGTCTACCCTAATGACCTATTAATAATTTTTATTGCTAATGTAAAGACCGTATCTCCAAATAAGGTAACATGCTGAGGTCCTGGGGGTTATAACTCCAATGTGCCTTTTTTAAGAGACACAATTCAACCCTTAACATGTATCAATGTAAAAAAATGTTTTATAACATTGCTAGAAGACCATTTCTGTTCCTTCTAGGTGCTCATGTGTCACCGTGGAAACAAACTACCAACCCAAATCAGTCGATTTCCACTCATAAGAGATCTTAAACCGAGGCTACATCAGAGTTTCTAGAAGCAGACAACTCCATAAGGCAGTCAGTCACTCTGTCCATGAAGCCTGAACCAAGGAGATGACAGCAATGTCATCTCCTGTGTCTGAGAAAACAAAGTGAAATACAGTAGAATGAATTTCTTTGAAAACTTTTCTCTCTTTATAATTATCATTCTAATATTGTTTGGTGGTTTAGCCCAAATACTATGAAATCACTGTTTTTTTCTCAGCATAGTTGAACTTAACCATATTCAGTTATTAGTACTGTCTATGCAAAATACATGATTGCAGTTAGCTGGTGTATTTGCAATTGCAAAAATGGTTGTGAGCATGTGGGAACTTTCCTTGTAATGTACAGAATATCTCAATACTACCAATCCCTTGTAATTCTAGTTATTATGCACAGGCATCTGTGATTGCTTTAGTCCCTAATGACCATAATACATGAGGTTTGTGAAACCTTGTAATTCTCTATAGAGGCAAGGTTTACCTGATCAAAAACCACACAGGTCATATGGTCTGAGTGGGGACAGCCTTTACTGTAAATCAATTTTAGGGGTTAAAAATACTAATAGAGAATGGGGTCATCACAAATATGTGTAACTTTCAGCAATATTTGAGAGATGGAAAATAGTATCAAAATGATAGAGGCAATTAACACCAGAAGGTCTTTAGTATAAGTTTCCTAAGATTGATTTTTGATTAACTCCTTCCTGTATATATTGGGTTTGTGGAACTAGAGCTTATAGGATGTTACCTGCTACTTGGCTAGGTTTAGTAATTTAGCCTGCCTTATGTCCACCTTGCAGATTGTACAGAATCCATTAGAGATGGCAAAGCAATATTTGGTTCATCAAAACAAAGTTCATTACTGGCTAGAAGGATTGGTTGGTTCAATGAAAATTTCTACTGGTAGTTGTATTTATAGTAATACGTACGATGTGATTGTATAGTTTTCAGAAAATTATTATCTCAATAAGCCAGTTCTATGCTAAACCTCTGATAATATGATGACAGTTAAATGATGATTCTATCCTAGAGTAGACTGAATTTTGTATAGTCAAACCTTCTCCTTTGGGATAGATGAAAAATTGCAAGAAGGAACTGATGAACTTTGCCCTGAAAGAATCAGCCAAATGTCAAAATCCCAAATTAAGGAACTCACACAGGAGAGTTTAGATAGTCTAATACTGAAATGGGTACAACACAAATAATCCAACTAGTCTAGTGTTTACTTAACCCACAAGCCCAGATATAGCCATCTAATGGACATCACTGAAAAACTTCATTTTCCTATTATGGAATAGGGATGGTTCATGATCTTGGGGTTATAGAGAACCTACTCCATTTCGCCTCCTCCAAACTTCTTTTATTGGAGCCTCCAATATTTGATCTTTTATTACATAACATATACATATGTATTAATGCATGTACATACATATGTAAAATATTATTACACCAGGAATAGAGTAGCTAGTAGAAGAACCTGGCTTGGGTCAAAAAATGTTGAGTTTGTTGGATTCACATCTGAGTAGATCTCAAATTATCTTCACAGCAGTGTAGAAAGTTAAGTGCACCTTTAATGGCATCTAAGCCCTCTTGCCATCCTTAGGAAAATATCTTCTGGAAATTGTGCTTAATTACCATGGCTGTAGGTTTCAAAGATTAATTTATGTGATTTTAAATGTAGATTAAAGAGTAAACTTTTAAAAGCATTGGCATTTTTGTATGACTTGCATTTTATGCTTGTATGTTGAGAAGAGTAGTTTGGATTTCTTTTGTTCTGATCTATATACAATTTGGTGTAGTGTCAGTGTATCTACTTAAGTTATAAAAATTCACAAATAATTGTGTTTCTTAATAAAATATAATAAACTACTGCTAAATTCATTCATTATATTCTTACTTACAAATCACTTTTCTAGGAAAATTTATTTTGCTATGCTTTATTAACAGAGTAAGAAAAAAAAATCTAAGTTCTGAATCCTAGAAGCGAGGCTTACAATTTATAGCAACCTATGGCTAGCCTTTAGAAATATTTTGAGATGTATTCTGCAATATGAATAATCACAATTTGTAATTCTAGACATTCATATATTTTTTAAAGCGTGCTCTATCATCATCTCTAAAGACTTATCCACATTCTTTGATTTCATAGGGATGTTTTTATATTGGTGGACTAAAAAGTGGGCCATCCACCTGAGTCATACCTACAACCCTTTTGTATACTTGGAAGTTTTAGCAATAATAGCAAATGTACTATTCTAGGAAATTAGAAGCCACTTATCTAATGTGAAAGGTGAGAATTGTTCTTTGCTGTTGATTGAAATAGTTTATTAGTATGTAGTATTCTGCTGTCTCAATAATTACTGAAATTGAGAAAACATCATTAATGATTTATGCAGAATGTGATAGCAACAAATATACTTGAATTATTAACTTACACATTTACAATTTGACTAAGAATGGAATCTATGTTTAGAGTTGTGATTATGAAATTATTATTCAGTTGTCACTTTAAAAAATACTGTTAAAGACTTTGAGAACTAGTTTAGATGTTTTTTCTTGGGCTACACTGCAGATGACAAATATGAGTTTGGCTTCTGATACTGTGAAACTCAGACATACAACTTCAGGATTAGACACGGAAATAATAATAAATAATACTTTTAGGCTTTCCTAAAAATGGCTCAATCAACTGTACTTGTGAATATTTATTCCACTTAGAATACATGGAAACAGAATTCTAAATATAATTGAGAATTTAGAAATGGAAAAATATGCAGTAAAATACTGCTTAGTTATTTATTCAAGATCACATAACAATTTGATTTCTGAGCTAGAAACAGAAACTCAGTTTCCTAACATCCATACCAAGCTGCTCTATGGATGTCTCTAGAAATTCCATCTGTGAAATTTCAATCAAGATAGATGTATTTAAGCCCTTTGAAAGCAAAACTTGCTCCTTTGTAATTCCACATTTCAGACTGATTGTTATATAGTAGTTCAGTGATTTTTTTTTTTTTTGGACAGCAAATGCTGGCACAACATTTGGCACCCTGTTGGAGCAACCATGGCACACAAACATTCAGATAAATTAATGTTCCAGCTTCAACTGATTTACCCTGGGTGACCAATATGATCTTCTCCCTAGAAGATAAAATGATTTCTTTTTTCTTTTTAGCTAGCTACACTGGGAGCAGTAAGCTTTTCTAGTTTTTTTTCTTTTCAAAATGACACTCATATGTATAGGTTACATTTAACATTCATGTTTGAGATTTTGGAGTTAAGGGAAAAGGAAAGAAGATAAAAGAAACATTTAAAACCATATTAAATGTTTAAACGGAAATGAATCACATTTCAGTTGCTTGCTACATGTGTGACTTTGCAAAATTATTTGCATTCTCAGTGCCTCAGTTTACCCTTCTGTAAAATGAGCATGATATAACTTATTTTCTGAAACCCTTGGGTCTGGGGATGTTTCAGAATTCAAAATGTTTAGGATTTTAGAAAGTAATTAAGTGCAGACACCATATATATATATATATATATATATATATATATATATATAATAGTCACAGAAGGGTCTCAGGAAGCATATTAAAATTGCTACAGCAAATAAATACTCAAACTAAGAGGGATAATTCAAGAATATAAATAGCTTCATGTTAATTCAGGTCAGATTTCTGCCTGTGTCAGAGAAAACAAAGTTTTCAGAGATTTTTGGCTTTCAAAATTGTAGGTAAGAGATGATAGCCCTGAAATAATATGTATATGCATCATAAGGTGACTTAAATAGATAAATTACTACATGCAAAGCACTTAGAACAGCAACTGACACATACTAAATGCTCATACTAAATGCTCATATGTGCTATTATTATTATAATATTGTATATCTCTTTTTGTCTTTGACATGTTACACATTGATTTAATTATCATGTTTGCAATGAAATACAGTCAGCTTGCCAAAGTTTTCTATCAAATATGTCATGGATGAGTTAGACTGGTTCCTTGACAAGATTTGTGGTATAAGGAAAATATTAAAGGTAAAAAATAAAAACATTAGAAAAAAGTATATATGTTGCTAACATGAACCATTTGCAATTACCTGTAAAGTGATTTAGATCTTAATTACATTATATTCTATAGAATTCTCCAATGACACTTAAGAATGCTAGATGCCTTCCAGATAAAATCTGCCAATATTTAAATTATCCATCTTTGTTTCTGTATTTCCAACATCTTTTTAGACACTTAACATTACTCAAAAAATAAGATTTTTAAGTATATGATACAAATCAGACTTTATATTCCTCTAAATTTAATTGCAGAGATTTCTTTTAGTAGGCTGATGCAGATACCACTTAAAAAGTAAAAAATGTAATTTTACCAGAAAAGTCCATTTTTAAATATAGATTTCTAAATATATTTTTATATCAATATAAGCTAAGAGCTCAGACATTCTGAATTTTTGGAAATACTTTGCTGAATGTTAAACACATTACTTTTCCTCTCACAATATAATTACCAGATATTTCCACATGAATGGTATTTAGGCATTTTTGAGGCCAATTACTAGCAAACTAGTAATGTGGGGTCATGAAAGAGAAATATGTTAAAGGAACCTATAGGGATTGAGACACTATTAATTTGATACTCCACATATTTTGGAAGTAAATTGCTATCATTAATGTTATTGTTATAAGTACCGGGCACCATGCTAAGATATTTATGAATATTATCTCATTTAATCCCCTAGTAAACCTTATGATCCCATGCAATCCTATGATTGGTTGCCTAATAATATGGTGATGATAAAAATAGTAATGTTGTCTAACACTGCCTTAATAACTTTATATATTGTCTCATTTAATTTCCTTAACATCTTTCTAATAAATGCTATTGTTGCCATTTTACAATTGAGGAAATTATCATTTCTTATGTCCCAGAATCATATTTGATAAATTAATTTATGTGTAAGCTAGGATTCATATATTTCATATATAGAACAATATTCACCCAAATTAAATTTCTCAAAATGTTTTCTTTGTGTACAGAATTTTCAAACTTAGTACCCCAATTGATTTAAGTATCTTGTTTCCAAATGGGAATAACATTGATTACCTATCTAATGAGAGCTTTTTTTTTCCTTATTTTATAGAATTTTTTATTTTTTTTTTACCACAAGTCATTTCCTCCTCAGATAGCCCCCAATCTGTCATTCTTTTGTGGGGAAAGAGAGCAGCTGTTTGCCTGTATTATCCACTTGTGAATTTTCATCCTTATTCAGTTTTACCAGTATGCCAACATAAAAGCCAATATGAACAAAGTATCTAGGTTTAGGCCTCTAGCCAGGACTATCTGATATGAATCACACTAATAAAAACAAAATGATAGCTAAGTTTGTGTTAAAAAGTTATAAAAAATACAAAGTTTTTAAAAAAAGTACGTTTTCAGAAAAATGTGAAAATATTATGCTAATTCAGAACATAGTTTCCCCTATTCTTTTTGCGTCTTCAAAAAATTCATCAGTATTATTCTTTTTTTTCCAATTGAGTACTGATTTATCTTTCTTTTTTTCTGTATTATTTTTTTTCCTTTTATCATATTATGGGGGTATAAATATTGTTAGGGTTATATATATTGCCCCTGCCATTCCTCCCCCCGTGCCTCACCTTGCCAAAACATCAAGCGTGTCCTACCCCTAGGTGGTGCCCATCGCACCTATTTTGTAAGTATATATCCTTCCCCTCCTCCCCACTCCCATCTGCCCACCACCTGGTAAAAGTTTTCTTTTTTTTTTTTTTTTCTTTTTTGACCTTTTGGGTTACATCGTATATCTTTGCCTTTCCCTACGAAGGGTTAGAGGTATTCCCTTCCCCCCCCCCCACAATGCTCACCACACTCCTAATATGTGTCTCTCCCTCTACCCCCAAACCTGGTGAACACTACCACCATTTGAGCACCATAGTTTTAATCAGTCAGTACCAATTTGATGGCGAGTAGATGTGGGGCCCATTTTCTTGATCTTGTGTCGCCTCACTTTGGATAACAGTTTAAGCTTAATCCAGGATAGCATAAACGGTGCTAGCTCACTGTCATTTCTTAGAATTGAGTAGTATTCCATTGTGAGCATATACCAAATTTTAATTATCCACTCATGAATTGACGGACCCTTGGGTTGTTTCCATGATCTTGCAATAGTGAATTGTGCTGCCATAAACATTCAGGTGCAGATGTCTTTATAATAGAATGTCTTATGCTCGTTTGGGTAGATGCCCAACAATGCTATTGCTGGGTCGAATGGTATTTCTATATCTAGCTGTTTGAAGTATATCCAAATTCTTTTCCACAGAGGATGTACTAATTTGCAGTCCCATCAGCAGTGTAAGAGTGTTCCTGTCTCTCCACGTCCTTGCCAGCATTTGTTGTTTTGGGATTTCTTCATACAAGCCATTCTTAATGAGAGCTTTTTTTAAGCCAGTGACTTATTTTACAATTACAAGAGTGAAAAAAATTTAAAAATTACTTAACTAGTGTGTAATATATTTCCAAATAAACTGTACCTAAAAAATATCTATGCAGACTTGTCTTTTATTATATTCCAGTATCAAAGAAATACACAAAAGGATTCTCTCCAGTTATCTGGTGACCAAGAAATTTTTGTATGGTATTAATTTGCTAAAGAATAGACTGAGTAGCAATATATTTAAAAATGTATATGTATATGATATTATATTTTTCTGAATATTAGAGTCACAGATGAAAATGCAGATTTTTAAAAAGAAATTATTTAGAGTTATGAACTATTAATACATTGGTACACATCTTCCCAATATATTAATAATATCGTGTTTTATATTCTACTTACTATAGTAATGTCAACATCAAAATAAGAATGTGGAAATGAATCTCTAAATTTAATATTTTATTTGGCAAGAAAGATGTGCAATTTGGGGAATGCATGCAGACTCAGTATGTCCAAAGAACAAAGAGAAGGTTGAAGGGTTTATAAGAAAGAGGAATATTAAGTGTGGTCCTGAGAAGTTTCACTGGTATTAGTGAAACTTTGGGAAGCTGGCAGGATCCAATTAGTGGGTGACAGTGATGGGTAAAATTAGTCCTGGAGTTGCATCAAGTTAGCAGCTATAGATAAAACTAATTTCAGGTTACAATGGGCAGTTTCAGCCACTGGACTTGCAGAGAATAAAATTTCTACAGCAATGTTATGTACCTGCAATGCGTTTTGACCCTGGCCTCTCAACTCTGATTTAGTTGGGTATGACAAGAATGACTGTAATTAACTGAACATTTTAATGATTTATAGTCATTAAAATAATATTTTCTTATAATGTCAAGCCATAATCTTTTAATTAATTCCAAATGTTGACTTTTTGGTTATGACTATCCTAAAATGAAAGACAATGTAATGAAGCTAGGCATGGTGGCATGTGCCTGTAGTCCCAGCTACTTGGGAGGCTGAGGCCGAAGGATCTCTTGAGCCCAGGAATTCAAGGCTATAGTGAGTTAAGATCACCCCTGTGGATAGCCAGCCTGGCCTGGGCTACATAGTGAGACCCCATCTCTTAAAAAAAAAGTAATGAAATTTGTGTATATAAATATTTAAACATTTTTTCTAATGGATTTCCCTTTACATATATGTTTCATACAAGATATCACTAAGTAAATTTATAACATATTTCATGTTAAACTAAGTATTTGGGAAGCTTTAGCATATTAACTATCACCATAAATATATACCAGGTAGATGTTGCAAAGTGTTTCTTTTTGAGATTTTTAAAAAACTCTCTTGGATAACCCAAATAATGTCAGTGAAAAGGAAATGTAGAAAAATAGTACTGTGTAGTTTTGAAAAAGTGAAAAAAATGATTATTTTTGCAATCCCTTCTTATGTGGGTTTGTTGAAAGATGAAAATGCCTAATTACATTATCAAAAAGCTAACAGTGATTTCCATTATTTTTAAGAGAAATAATATTAATTGTTTCCTAATTAATTTGAGGTAAAATAATTTCCACACTCCTTTTCAGTAATGTCTAATATGTGATAGTATGCTTCTAGAAACTTTCAGTTCTATACAGGGTTTTATTTTATTTATCCAGATTTTCCAGGAAGAAAATCTTCTTTTAGAAAATACTTTTTTGTTTTATTTAAAGAGATTAGTATTAGATCTCAAGATGACACTTTGGATTAAGTGCCTTAAGTCTTAAAAAAAAAATGGAAACTCATATTGAGGAACCCAGAATGTGGGCTTTATGGGCAGAGGTTATAGGGAAAATGGGGCCCTGGACTATGTATTTTTTCTTTTCTTCCCTTCCTGTGCATGTAAAGAACCATTAACAATGCAATGATTAATTTCAGAGTAGCAGAAAACTCCAGCAATTACCCTGACATTTAAAAAGAAATCGTTTTCTTGGAACACATGACATTTATTCTTTCTAAAGGATACGGTCTCTTTGAACCAAAGCTAGACAATTATTAAAACCTGTCTGGCCTGAAGAATCCTTTATGGAGCTTACGAAAGAAAGGCAAAGTGATCATTCTACCTAGCATCTATTCTTGTTTTACAGATTTCTTATTCTATACTGCTTTATAAAGGCTAAAGATTCCAAAGCCAATTTTTTTTCTAGCAATTGAACAATGAAAAGTGAGTGAAGAGTGGGCTTGTGTCAAGTATCATGAGTTGTCTGTTCTATCCCATAGTATAGATTATTATTCAACGAGAAGCATGCCTTCCATTTGTGGATTAATGTAAATGAGCTAGAGGTACGATACTTTATGAAGTATAAATAGGATAAATAAATAAAGTATAAATAGGATAAATAAAAGTATAAATAGGATAAAGTATAGGATAAAGTATAAAGTATAGGATAAAGTAATAGGATAAAGTATAAAGTATAAATAGGATAAATAAAGTATAAATAGGATAAATAAATTCAGGGGTGGGGCATCTTGTATACGGTTTATTCAGCTATTTGCTTTTCTCATAGAGTTCTCACAGAAGGCTACTCTTTATCATATTTTATTTTTAAAAATAAAGTGTAATAAAATGATACCTTCTGGATCTCTTCAGGTGATAAAAAAGACCAAGATCCATGAAATTAACTCATATTTAATTTGTAAATAATGCAGCAACCCACACTTTGTATTAATAACTGTTACTATCACCCAGACAGGAGACCAATGGTTATACTCTACCCTCACACTTTATAGTTAATTTAAAGTTATGTACTATGTATAATGTATTTTATTATAGTTAATATAAAATATATAGATAATACAGCATAGGTAGAGAGAACTATAGACATATTTCACCTTGACACTTATAGTCAATAAATGTTACAGTAGTTCAGGTAGAGAGACTATTGGATATGTTTGCCCTATCCATCTCATGTAATGTAGTTTAACGTTTCCTCAGTGATGCTAATCAAAATAAAGAATTCAACAAGTCCATATGATTTCTGAATCATGTTAAAGTTTATAATTCCCAGGTCATAATATAGATTGAGTGGGGGTTTTTTGTTGTTTTTTTTTTTCCCCTAAATTGAGACAGGGACTCGCTCTGTGGCCAGGGCTAGTTCAGTGGTGTCATTATAGGTCACTGAAACTTCAAACTTCTGGGCTCAAGCAATCCTCCTGTCTCAGCCTCCGAGGCATCTGGGACTACAGGTGTGAGCCACCATGCCCAGCTAATTTTTCTTATTTTTGCAGAGAGGGGGTCTTGCTCTTGCTCTTGATCAGGCTGGTTTCAAACTCCTCCCAAAGTGCTAGGATTACAGGGGTGAGCCACTGTTCCCGGACTTAAGCCTTAATATAATGAATTTTGGTTTCTAAAATGAAATGAAGACCTATAATTTGCATTATTTAAAGCTGCTGTCCCCAGATCCCTGGCCATGGACCTGTAAGAGTCTCTGGCCTGTTAGGAACCGGGCTGCGAAGCAGGCGGTGAGCGTGAGCTTCATTTGTATTTACAGCCACTCCCATAAGGAATAAGCTGCGCCTCCTGTCAGATCAGTGGTGGCATTAGATTCTCATAGGAGTGGGAACCATGCTGTAAACTGCACAAGCGAGGGATCTAGGTTGTGCGCTCCTTAAAATGTAATGCCTGCTAATCCGAGGTGGAAATAAGGCACGGATGCTAGCGCAGGGGAGTGGCTGCAAATACAGATTATCATTAACAGAGAGGTTTGACTGCACAGTAAATATTATGCACTTGAATCATCCCGAAACCATCCTCCCTTGCTTCCCAGTCTGTGGAAAATTTGTCTTCCATGAAACTGGTCCCTGGTGCCAAAAGGTTGTGGACCACTGCTTTAAAAGTACAGCATGAGGTTGCTTACACTCTACAGCTGGATGTTTATAGCTGCTTTTCTCCTAATTCTCTTTGTTGTGCTGTAATTGGATGTGCTATATATTAAAATTCATGTCTTTTGTACTGATGTTGTATTAATTTATGCATTTTCTCAAGCTGAGCATTCAAATGAAAAACAAAAATAATATGGACATATAAAGGGCTATGGTATCTCTATTTTTTTCTTTTGCTATAAATTAAAGGAAAATAAACTTAGTATGAAATAAAAGAACCTCCATGACCTGTGTCCTTCTTACTACTCCAACTTCCTCTCCTGCTTCTCCTATATATACAATCTATGTTATTCTAAAATACTTATGATTTAGCACATGTTGAGCTATGATGCCACACTATGTGGAGTCAGTGTTTCAGGAAAGAGAAGATATTTTAGATGTATATAGGAATAGTACTTGGTATTTAATTAATTGAAGTGGGATGCAGTAGAAAAGGGAGAATTTTAGATTACTCTCCAATTTATATTTGGTGAGAAATAGTAAAATGACATCCTACACAGTGTGTGTGTAGGGGGCACCATCCCATAAAACAGGGATGTCTGAGTAGCATGTATGAGGCTAAGAACTTTGATATTCTTCCTACTCTCACCATCGATTTTCTCAAATATAAGACATTTAGGAAAAAACAAAAAGAAGGAACGTCTTCTGTAAAAAGCCTTTGAATGACTGCACTTGCCTCACAAACTGTTTCTTCTCACAACCCACCACCTATCATTGCTTTCAGACCTAGAATGGATAAAAAGTAGTACAAGGATTTCTCCAGGAGGAGATAGCCCACACACCCTGGGGGTTTTACCTTCTCATCAATCTGCGTTAGTAAGAGAATGTGTGTGGGAGTGGATTTTAGACCAAGGATAAAATGTAAAGTGCAGATGGGCTGAATTCATTGTCAGGATGCATTCACCCAGAGTATGGAATTTAATATTTTAGCTTATGAACGTGGGGAAGACATCAATAACCTGATAAGTTAGCTAACCCAAGCCTGGACTCATC
This sequence comes from Mirza zaza, assembly GCA_008750895.1. Lineage (NCBI taxonomy): Eukaryota > Metazoa > Chordata > Mammalia > Primates > Cheirogaleidae > Mirza > Mirza zaza. Next base: position 8,287 of record VSMD01066317.1, on the reverse strand, counting down.
AACCCATATTTTATAGAGTGGAAATGTCTGAACTTTGTTAGCAATTCCCTAAAGGAAGAAGTCCAAAGGCTCAAAAAGATAAAAATGTTGGAATGAATCTGCTCAACCTCTTTTCACTATCCCCCAAAGAGGGATACTTGAGAATACTTCCTTCTCAAGGTACTAAGAAATATGTCATTGAGGAGGTCACCAGCCTGGTAGGTGTGGAATCTTGAAAACTGGTTGCTAAATACAGCCATCATTAAAAATTAAACTAATGATCTGAAAATACTATTATAAAAATAATTCTTCTTTCCCCAACTACCTATCTGTCTGAAGTAGGGATTTCTCCTTATACTTCAACCAAAACAACAGATTGAATGCAGGTGCGTATGTGGTCTCCCATTGAGCCTGACATTAAAGACAGTTGTGCTTTTTTTCCAAGATGGCTGAATACAGACACTGGGCACCGCTTCTCCTCAGAATGAAGAACCAAAGTTACAGAATAATAAGCATGGCCCAAGTGGGATATTGAGGGGAGAGTGCCAGAACCTACTGGAGGACCCACAGGAAGGAGTTGGAGCACAGAACAAGAAGGAAAGAGTTTGGCAAAGATCGATCCCCGAGGAACTTCGAGTTCGGCGGAAAAGGTAGGTGGAGGTGTTTCTTTCTGCTCCTCTCCCCCCTAGGGTAGTCTGCCGGCTCCCAAACTGTCCGAGGGCCCCTCTACCCTCGCCAGCCCAAGCACTGCAGTGCTTGGCCATCTGGGAACCTCTTAAGGGCAGAGCCAGGCCGCGCGGGGTGCTCGCCCTCCCCCCACACCGGGCCGCGGCGCCTGTTGTGAGCCCCAGTCCTGCCCGGGGAGTCTCGGCCATGCTGTCTCTTCATCACTGGTCCCACACAAACATCCCCCAGCACCCACCTGGACTGTGACAACCAGGAGGGGACCCAGGGAGCTACAGGATTCCTGGAGTTCTTACCCTCAGGGAGGGCAGCCCCTAGAGGAAGGGGAAGTACAGCGTGCCAGAGCACCCCTTGCGACAAAGGAAACCGGAGTGCGTGCAGCCCTCCTTCGCTCGAGAGCTCCCCGCTTGTGACCCGAAGGTGTAGAAAACAAGAAGCAGTGGTGGATGGAATGGGATGTGGAGACGGAGACTTCCGTTCCCCACCCCACACACTATTGCAGATGTAGACATGACTGTTCCCATGGGGCATATGGCACAGGTGTGCTGAGGGATGGCCAGTGGGGCTTCATCCCCACTAACTGTGCCAGCTGAGCCCAGGTTTGCATGGAGGGTGATCCCCATTTCACCTCCTACCCAGAGAGGCAGCATTTTTGCAGCTGCTCTGCCTAGGGAATATCAGACCTTATTATATTCTACTAACCTTCCCCAGCACCCACTTGGACTACAGCAGCCACAAGAGGCCAGTAGGTCCCAGGGGGACTGCAGGATTTCCAGAGTTTTAATACTTAGGGCAGGCTGCCTATAGGGGAGATGAGAGTGCAGCATGCCAGGGTAACCCTTGGGACAGAGGAGACACCAGGGTGCATACTCTCCTCCATTTGAGAATTCTTTGCTTGTGCGATGGCGTCAGCACTCCTCCCAGTGGAGATGTGGGCCAGTGCTGGGCTCTGTACACGAGAAGAGAAGTTCTGCCCAGTGACCAAGTAGCACAAGTGCCTGGGGATGGACCTACTGATAGGGATTTCTCCTTCTCCTCCTTGCCCACCACTGCCAATGCAGCTGCAGCTGTTCCTGCAGAGGGCTGGCACGGGTACTACAGGCGACAGTCATTCCAGGGCATTTAGGAATGGCTGCAACCTACTGGCAATGTGACTACCATGCCTGGGCTTGCACAGAGGGCAGAGCCCAGGTCTCTCACTTTAAGGAGTGGCAGCTTCCTGCAGAGGAGTACAGGTGAGCAGAAAAGCTGTCTGTTTCAGGCTAAGAGAAGTTTTGCCCCGAGGCCATCTGGGCAGACAGCTGTGGGACAAGCATTTTCCATGGCCTCTGCTACATTAAGGCCCTAGGGAAAACGACAGTGTCTATCTGAACTGAAAAGTCAATAATCCCTGGACAGTGCTGAGATAGGGAGGTGGATTGCTTGGACTACAGCAGCCATGGAGCTGGAGCAGGCCATATGGACAGCCCAGGCCTTGGAGCTGGAGCAGGCCATATGGACAGCCATATGAATAAGAATGAAAATGAATTTCTATCTCTCACTATATATAAAAATTAACTCAAGATGTAAACGTAAGACCTGAAACCATAAAAACTCCAGAATAAAATCTATGAAAAGCTATTCTCATCATTGGCCTATGCAAAAAAATTATGACTAAGACCCCAAAACCAAATGTAACAGAAACTAAAATAAATAAATGGGACTTAATTAAACTAAAAACCTCTGTACAGCAAAAGAAACAATTAACAGAGTATATAGACAACCTACAAAATGGGAGAAAATATTTGCAAACGATGCATCCAACAAAAGACTAATATGCAGCCTCTACAAGGAACTCAAGCAACTTGGCAAGAATAAAACAACCCCATTAAAAAGTGGGCAAACAAAATGAACAGGCATTTTTCAAAAGAAGATATACAAATGGCCAACAAACATATGAAAAAATGCTCAACATCACTAATCATCAGAGAAATGCAAATGAAAACCCCAGTGAGATACCATCTTACTCTAGTCTGACCATTATTAAAAGGTCAAAAAATAATAGATGTTGGCACAGATGAGGTGAGCAAGGAACTCTTAACATGCTGGTAGTGAGAATGTAAATTAGCACAACCTCTGTGGAAAACAGTATGGAGACTTCTCCAAGAACTAAAAATAGACCTACCATTCCATCCAGCAATCCCACTATTGGGTATCTACCCAAAGGAAAAGAAGTCATTCTATAAAGAAGATACCTGCACTCATATGTTTATCACAGCACAATTCACAATAGCAAAGATACGGAATCAACCTAAGTTGATCTAACTTTCCTAACTGTACATGGATACTAAATGTGTGTATACACATGCATGTGTGTGTGCGTGTGTGTGTATGTGTGTATGCACACACACATATACCATGAAATACTAAGCCATGAAAAAGAATGAAATGTCCTTTGCAGCAACTTGGATGGAATTAAAGGCCATTATCCTAAGTGAAGTAACTCAGGAATAGACAATCAAATACCACATGTTCTCACATATGTAAAAGCTAAGCTACCTATGCATAGTTGTACAGAGTGGAATAATAGACTTTGGGAACTCCAATGGAAGAGCTGGGGCTGGAGGAGAGATGAAAAATTACCTCTTGGGTACAACATATGCTATTTGGATGATGGGTACACTAAAACTCAGACCTCACTGCTATATAATATATCCATATAACAAAACTGCAGTTGTATACCCTAAAAATATTGAAATTAAAAAAAGAAAAGTTTAACGGAAAGAAAAAGAATTGCAAAAATGTAAAACAATGCCATTTTTCTCACTTGTATTTTTTTTTTTTTTTTGGAGACAGAGTCTTGCTCTGTCACTAAGCTAGAATGCAGTGATACAATCATAGCTCACTGTAACGTCAAACTCCGAGGCTCAAGCTATCTTCCTTTCTACTATGTATTATTTACTTTGGAAAATGTAGCTATTTTTCATAAATTATTTATGTTTTTATGTAATGAGTTATTTTTAATAATATTTTAAAAATTGTACAGTTCAACTTATATACAGTAAATATTGAGGGATATATGTGTGTGTATCACAAAAGGTTTTTTCTTAATACATCATGAGTTTAAAGAGGAGGGGTACTGAGATCAAAAAGTTTGAGAATTAGTGTTTTAGATCATTCATCTACTAGGTAGTCAAATAGCTCACTCTCTTAATTCACTTTAGGTCTTTATTAAAGATCACCTGTCATCATTATTATAAGTAAACTCGTGATCCTTTATATATGCATCTCCTATCATTCTTTAACAAATTTAATTGATATGTATCTTATTTATTTTGTTTGCTATATACCTCTTCAGGTGATTATCAGTTTTCTTAAGGCAGGGAAATGGTCTGCTACATTTGTCATTCTATCCATAATGTCTAGAAGAGAGCCTTGTACATGGTAGATGCTAATAAATATTTTTTGACTGTCTGGTTGAATGAATGAATGCATTTCAGTTATCAATTCCACAGACAGACTTCTATGACTTCCTAATTATCTATAGGAAGGTTTCTTAACAGATTTGTATCATGGACATGTCGGAGTATATTTTTTTAATTATGAAAAAAATGTATCCTCAGCCAGGCACAGTGGTGGTTGTTTGTACTCCCAGCTACTTGGGAGGCTGAGGTGGGAGGATTGCTTAAGCCCAGGAGTTCCAGGCTGTAGGGTGCTATGATTGTGCCTGTGAATAGCCACTGTACTTCAGCTGTCAAAATTTATTTAGTTCCTCAGTGAGGCAGGAAAACTAAGTTAGTTCAAAGGAATAAGAGTTGTATTGTCACTGGGAAAATAATACTGAATGAGTTTGCCAGTTTGATACAAAATTGGTTAATGTCATGTACTGTAATAAACCATAATTTCTGGGATTATATTTTCTACAGAAAGAAAATACCAGATACAAATATACAAGTTAACATGTAAAATCACACAATCTGGTTTTTAATCAGTAGCAGATAATCATTTAAGCAAAAAAGCGAATTACTGATTCCCTTAGATAAATAAATCTATCTTGGGTTCATTTGTTAAACAGTGTCCCAATATGACATTGAAAAGATATGGTGCTCTTTCTTTGCCTTATTTGCAAACTTTGGGTAATTTTTCTTTAAGTGTCCCTCTCTTATGATTGTAAGTAATCTCCAAATATTATTCCAAGTCACAAAAATATCTGGCTTCATAATGTTTTGACTTGATTATTTACATGGGTACACTGATAATTGTTAATTAATTCAAGCCTCAAAGAGCATTTAGGGTTGAGAAAATAAAGGTTAGAAAATTAACTTTGGTCTGGAAATTTCAGTAGGAATATAGGGTTGGACTTTTAAATTTCTCTGTATTTGCTCTTTTATTTTGAGTCTAGAAAACAAAAGACAAAGGTCTTTTTATGTAAGATTTCTTGCAATGTCTATAAATTTGGGCGAATTTTTCTCTCTTCAATACCACCCAAATATTCTAAGATCCCTGGCCTATCAGGAAGTGACTTTTCCTCTCGCTGGTGGGACTGTCATATAGTAAGGCACTAGTCCAGTTTGGTATGAGGATATTGTGAGCATTAGTTCTATATGTGAAGTGAAACACTTATTCCTTAAAGGTGAGATGTAGAAACTTACTATCAAGTATAATTACCTAGTATGACTTTTCTTGCACTACCAATTTGTCAAATGTGTTATAGTAAAAGGAAAGATGTATTCTTATTGAAACTATGAAATGAATGCATTGTCATAAATAGTAAGAAGGCTCAGTGAAAGCATTTGTTTCTGAATTTTCAGAGATCAGTGAGAATCAGATATTTTAAAAATGTTTCACTTCAGTTCGCAAAAGCATAGTCCACTAAATTGAGGGTTAGACATAAATTAATAAGAAAGGGAAAGGCTTCCTTAAATAAGTCCATCAGAAAATAGAGTTCTAGAAATAATACCAAGAATATGCTAAAAGAAATAACCACAATTAATACACCTCATTAGTGTATTTGATTCTATGTAATTCCTATGCTTCTGGATCTGTTTTTTGAAACCTTTGCTTCTGGGCTAAAATGATTCCTGGAAATCATAATTCACTCTTTTGGTGCAGTCTGAAATTTGAGCAATGTCAAAAGCCTGTATCCATGAGTCTATTTCTGGAATGATTACCTGGTACAGTTCTTTCAGTGAATTTCTGAGACTGACTTAATTTTTTGCATGTAGTATATGGGAGAACCTTCAAGAACACTTGAAAGAAAATAGGAAATTATCAGTTGCTCATAAGACCAAATGGCAGTAGTTAATTTATTAGAGCAACCAAAAATATCAGAAAGAGGAGAGGACACCATTCTGAGATCAGACCATAAAACCAGATTGCTATTCATTGATGTAACAACTGGGATATAACTTACTGACCCTATGCAAACCAGATTCGTGTACATATGTTCCCTGTGTTAATGTCCAACATACTCTATGACCTCTCTTTTTATTTAACCTCTTTGAACATCATTCCTACTTTAACTTTAACCTGCCATCCTGAACTGAACTATTACTACTTCTGTTAAAACAGAATAGCATGCAGAGGACCTAGAACAGGCAAAATGATTTGGAAAAAACAAAAAAAAAAATTGGAAATTTAAACTGTTTGATTTCAAAACTTGCTACAAAGTTACATTAATCAAGACAATGTGATACTGGCATAAGAGTACACAAAAATTGAATGAACCATTATAGAGTCCAGACACAGAGCCTTGTATAAAATTGATCAATTTTTTCATTGCTAACATAATTGAATAGGAAAAAGCATCATCTGTTCAATACTTGGTGGTGAATCCATAGGTTAATCATATGTAGAAAAAAAAAAAGATCCTTGACCTGTATAAAACTTAAAATGGCTCACAGGCCTAAATGTAAAAGCTAAAAATGTAAAACTTCTGAAGAAAATATAGGAGAATCTTTGTTATTTTGGCTTAGGAAAGGGTTACTTAGATATTACAACAAAATGATAAATATAACCATCAAAATTAAAAGCTTTTGTTCTTTGGAAGACACCATTAAGAAAATGAAAACACAAACCACAGACTGAAAGAATTTGCAGATACAAATTATGTATCTGATAACAGTCTTGTGTCCAGATTATATAAGGAATGCTTGCAATTCAATAATAAGAAAACAAACAATCCAATATAAAATGAGACCAAAGGTTTGAATAGACTCATCACCAAAGAAAATATTTGGATGGATATAAGCACATGAAAAGATGCCCATTATCATTAGTCATTAGGGAAATGTGAATTAAAATCATACTTACTATAATGGTTAAAATGGATAATACTAAGGGTTGATGAGGATATGGAAAAATTAGAACTCCCTATCAAGAACTGCAAAGGGTCTGAGATTTTACTCTACTTGTAAGCTAACAAGTTAGCTTCCACATTTTATGGACATTGACAGAGGACCCAAGATTCTTGACTCTGAGACAAAGAAGAGTTTATCATTTACAACAATAGCAGTAGCCAGAGTATTATCATTTTTTTGCACTAGTTCCCTGAACTGTAATTCTCACAGGGTGATGCACTGACAGCCAGGTGGACGCTATGAATGCAGTGGGCTTTTATTGTAGCTCAGGAGCTCTGAGCTGAGTGATTCTGAATCTTTTGTAATCTTCCTGACCACTGCCTCAGAAGGAGACATTGTAGACTTTAGACAGTAAACAAACTTGCTGTCATCTCTCTCAAGGCTGTTCACTACACAAATATTCTTTAAAAAAAGATGATCTGAAACAAAAGATTAGTTAATTCCTTTCACTTGCAAAATTTGCAGAACCGTGAAAGACATGAGAATTGTCTCCTAATACCCTTACACATTACTGGTAAGAATGTAAAATGGTATAGCCACTTTGTCAAAATTATTCAGTTTTGTAGAAACTTAAGCATATACTTTCTATGTAATTCAGTGAGTCTAGTCCTAAGTATCTACTTAATGAAACAATGAAAACATAGATCCATGTAAAGACTTGCATGTGAAGGTTTATGGTAACATTCTTCCTAACAGCTCCAAACTGGAAACAATCTTCTTCTCAACTGGTGAATGGATAAATGTAGAATGCTATTCAGTAATAAAAAAGAAAATACTTTGTTATATGCAAAAATATGGCAGCCCTTAAAAATATAATAGAAACCAGATACCAAAGACTATGTACAGTATAATTCCAATATAAAACTTCTAGGAAAGATAAAACCATACAGACAAAAAGCAAATCACTGGGTGTTTCAGACTGGATGTAGGGGCTGGGATTGATTATAAATGGATAAGAGGAAACTGTTTGGAGGGTGATGAAAGTGTTCTAAAACTTGATCGGGGGTATGGTTGCACAACTGCATAAAATTATTAACAATTTATCAAACTATACATTTAAAATGGATAAATTTGTGGTATATAAATTATACTTCAATAAAGCTATTAATCACTTCGGTACGGTGCTCAGTGGCTGGGAAACCTTGCCCACAGCCAGCACTCATAGTCCCCACGATAGTTTGCGCTGTGCATTGACGACGAATCCGTTTTGCTCTTGTGTGATGAGGAAAGCTTTAAAGCACTGAAAGCTTGTTTTACTTTACAGGCAGCTTTACTTGTAATGTAAA
>VSMD01066316.1:0-103603 GCA_008750895.1 Mirza zaza | reverse complement strand
AGATGGGGTTTATTTTGTCAATGATCAGGGTGGCTCGAAGCCCTGGGATCCCCTCTGTCACATTCCGGTGCTGTGCTTTGCTTCCTCTGGCCACAGACAGCCTGTCCCAAGCTCCTGCCCCTGGCCTGTGCCTTTGGCCGGTGCCCCTTCAGCTGCCTGGTGTGTGGTGGCAGATCTGGCTGGTTTCCAGTCCCTGCCACCCTCAAGTTTGGCCTGCTGTGTGCCAGCCACCTCCAGTAGGGCAGTCCTGGCCAGAGCTGGGGACATGCATGGATTAGGGCCCCTTTTGGGGAGGCAGAGGGTGGTGTCCGAAAACGCCAGATGGGTCAGCCCAGGGCCCACCCTGCACCCCCCATTCTACCCTCCGGAGGCACAGGCTCCTCGCTTCGGAAAACTTACTGTGCTTTTTCTTCTACGAAAAAATAATCAAAGCCCAAACGTAGCTGGCAGAGTTTCTGAAAGTCAATAGGAAAGAAGCAAAGGAAAGGAGGTAGCCGAAACGGAGATAATGTTCGATGGCTCTGACTGAGACGGATCTAATTAAAACAAATCTTTAAAGCATAGACCTGGGAGCCGGGCCCAGAGGGAGCAGAAATCTCGGAGATGGACACTTCTCCTGGAGTTAGCTGCTAACGATGGGACTCACGGCTGCTGCTGCTCCTGGCTCTCCCCAGAGCAGCCTGGCTACAGATGGAAAGGACTCGGGCCTCAGGTCCCTGATCTCCCCTCCCCAGGAACCCAGACCCAGGGTTTTGGGGAGACAGGGTGGACAGCCAAGGCCTCCCTGAGGCAGGGACCTTGCCTTCTTGATGCATCTTGAGGGCCTTTTCGGGTCCAGGCCCACATTCCTTTGCAATTGTCGGTGCCCATTCTTCAAATGCACCTGGTCTCCACCTGCCTCTCCTGCCGTCCCTTAAAACGCTTCCGTCTGGCCTCAGCCTCCTGCTGGGTCTTGCTGCCTCTACTGAACTGCTTCCGATCATCCCTCCTGTTTGCAAGTCTGGGAGATGCTCCTGAAGCACGTGTGAGAGATGGCGTCACTCTTCCGGTTGAATGTTCTAGGAGCCCCTTGTCCCCAGTAAGGCAGAGAGGCAACAACACTTAAGGCCCTTGGCAATTGGGCCCTGCCCCACCTCCCACCCATATGCTAAACCTCAGCTGTGGTTCCTTCGCTTTTATTTTTATTGCATTTTATTGGGGTAAAAATAGCATAACACGATGTTAACCATATACCATTTTAAAGCGTAGAATTCTGTGGCATCTAGTGTATTCACAAGGTTGTACAATCATCACCTCCATCTAGTTCCAAGACATTTTCACCACCCCAAAAGGAAATCTCAACCCTCCCCATTCTTCTCTGTCCCCCCAGCCTCTGGCAACCACTAGCATGTTCTCTCTGTGTGCGGATTTACCTATTCTGGAATTGCATGTAAGTGGCATCGTACACTAAGTGACCTGCTGTGTCTGGCCCTTTTCACCTGGTGTGATGTTTTGGGGCTCGTCCATGCTGCAGCATGTATCGGTGCCTCGGTCCTTTTTACTCCCGAACCATGTTCCATTGTGTGGATGTGCCACATTTTGCTTTTCCATTCGTTCGTGGTTGGACACTTGTGTTGCTTCCACCCTTTGGCTGATGGGAACAGAGCAGGCAATGAGCATTCACACACAGGACTTGTTTGAGTCTCCGTTTTCCATTCCTTAGGTGTCCGCCAAGGAGTGGAACCGCGGGTCATATGCGGACTCTGCATTTATCCTTTGAGGAGCCACCAGGCCTGCTGGCTTCCCAATGTCCTCTGGACCCCACTGTGCCCTCACCTCTCTGTGCCTTCATACTTGCTGTTCCTCCTTCATGCTATGCTTGTCCTTCCTCCTCCCCCTGACGCACGTCCGTTCTCTTTCCAGGCTGGGCCCCTGCGTGACCCCCTCTGAACCCCCTCGCCCTAAGTGCGCTGGCCCTGCAGGGCCGGTGCTGCAGCTCTGTCTCATGTCGCAGCTGTCTGTCTGTCTGCTCTCTCCTCCTCTTTGAGCTGGGGACCCTGTCTGTGTCACGTTCACCTCCCGAGCACCAAGGCCGGTGGCTGTGGGATGTTTTCATGGGGACTGGGTGAATGGGGGGACCATGTGTGGGGCACAGGCTGGGATCTCTGAGGATCCAGAGCGCCCCAGAATGGCCTCGCTCGGCTCCTGGGCGGCACTAACATTTGTTTTCCTTCCTCGCAGCATGCGGTGGCCGGCTGTCGCCTCCGCTCTGGCATTGTCATGCTTCATTAGGATTGCTTTTGTTGCTACGCGGAGGTTTCCACTGTTGCTAGGTTGTCTTTTGTTTCATGTATATCTCACCATTTTTTTTTCCTCCTGGCAAATAATCAGCACCCAATTAATTCTGAGTTTCCCATTGTTTGCCCCAGCTGTCGGCTCCTCGTGTGAGCAAAGAGGGATTGCTCAATGTTTCCCCGTGATGAGCCGGGAGAGGCTGCTGAGTCGCTTCTGGTGTTGAGGAGAAGAACCAGCGAGAGACAGACAGACAGACACAGAGACACACGGAGAGTGTGGGAGACGGAGGCAAAGAGAAACAGAGGGACGGGGACACACAGAGACGTAAGGAGAAAGGCAGCCGGCAAAGACACAGAAACAAACCTAAAGCAACAAAGGGATTTGAGAACAGATACCCACACACGACACACAGAGTGACAGTCACAGATGGACATACCCACAAATGCACGGAGAGAAGAAACACATTGCAAAGACACACACATGCACACACACACACAGAGACACACAGAGACAGAGAGATCCCCCAACACACAGACCGAAAGAGAAAACACACTGAGATGCAGATTGGCACAGGAGAGAGAGACAGGACAGTGACAAAGCGACAAAGGGGGACGCAGAGGAAGACACAGGCACCGAATGATTAAATGGTGCCCTGGTGAAGGTCTGTGTTGCCACGGTGTCGCAGGAGGCCCTGGTGCCAGCGTGACAGTGACGAGAACAGACGTTACTGAGTGCCCACCCTGTGCCCGATGCAGTTGATGGGAGCGACTCACAGCGTCCCTGGGACCCAGACACCATTAGCGTCCCCTGCTCCAGCTGGGAACGGTGAAGCTCGGAACTTAACAACGAGTGCACGGTCACACCGAGGGCAAAAGGCGGGATGGCGTTGTAGACTCGGGTTCCTCTGCCTCCGAAGCCCAAGTTCTCAAGCCCCACACTCCAATGCTTCCCGGGAGACCTGCACTCGGATGTCGGTTCTGCTATGTAACGGCCGGCTGGACGGCCTTCTTGGGCCAGCAGCCCGGAGGGCGTGGGGCTGGAATGTGGCCGCCTGAAATGTTCCAGGGGCCAGCCTCTCTCTGTCCCAGCCCAGGCTGTCCTGGGCCGTTAGTAAGATTCTGCCGCTGGGAATTCCTACGCCCTCCACTCTCCGAGGGGCAGGCTCCACACCGTCAGGGAACATGCTAGCACTGTCCCCCATTCTCTTTGCGGGACCCGATTAGGATGTCAAGTTGCAGGTTGCCTTTGAACAGAGAAAGAGGGGTTAAGTTCGTTTCTGGGAAGGAATGTGTTTACCTTGGGGAGAAGAGGGCAGTAAGGCGTCAGGGAAGATAGGACAGCCCCAGCTTGGGTTAAGATTCGCCAACAAGGGCACCTTGGAGCCCACGACAGGTGGGACACCCTATCTGTCCCTGGAGAGGGCTGACACAGGGTGGGGTAGACGGTGTTAAAGAGGAGGGATGTGGCCTGCTGCCTGCTCTGGGTACATTGATGTGTGATGTGTTGCTGTCCCATGTATAATATCTCTTATGTATTCATCCGATCTGTCTGTCTCTCTAGACTATAAGCCTCATGAAGGCAGAGATTTTTGCGTTTTTTTTTTTTTCTTTCCCACTACTGAATCTTCAGGGTCTGGTATATAGTAGATGCTTAATAAATGTTTACTGAATGAATGAATGCAAGTCTGTATCTATCTTGATTCTCAGACCATGCATATTAAAACCAGAATTTTCTCCCCTTTCACCGAGGCGGGTGGGGGATGGTGCAGAAGCTGGAGGTCCTTCCCTGTTTCTTTCAAGAATAACACTCCAGAAGGCTCGGTGCGTTTTGAGCAGCAGTGTTCAATTTGTGTTTGGGAAGGACGGCTCTGATGGTGTCGTGGGTGGGGTCTGATGGGGGAGGTGGCGGCAAAGCACTCTCAGAAGGAGAGGATGGTGTTATCCGACACCCGGAGGCATCCTGACCTGCAAAAGTGCTGTCAAAACAGGAAAATGCTGTGAACTTTAACAAAACTGTCAAGTTCACCAACTTTTCTTTTCTTTTTTTTTCTGTTAAAGATCTTGCTTGCTTGACTGGTTTTTCCAAACTCCCAGAGCTCCCCTGAAGTCAGTCAATATGGCATTAGTGTCATTTGGGGAACAGTAAACCTCTGAAAAATGCCTTTTGCGTTCTGGATTTATGGAAACCGTTTGAACTGCGGTTGAGTCTTGAAGAGCACTTCGAAACACAGTGTGTTGATTTTCTCAATAATTTCTGGAGGATCATTAGAAATGGGAATTCAAGAGCTAGGATGGATTTTTCCCACAGGCTGCATACTTGCCGAGACGCGTGATTTATTCTGGCATTTCGGTGAAGAGTCCACTCAGCAGCCCTGGGGTAGCTCGTCCCTGAGGCCCAGGTCCCAATGCCAGCGAGTGTGGGTGGGAGCCCGTCTCTGGGTGGCTGTGGTGTCTTGGGTGACTCGTGGGTCCTTCTCACCTGGGTCTGGGCCACTTCCACCCCCAACATCCACCCCCCACCCCCCACCCCATCCCCCCGCCACTGCATGGAGCCACGTCGGACCAAGTGGCCTTCAAGCATCCTTCAATCCCTGTAAGATATTGGGATTTGGGGTTCAACTGCCAACGCATTGATTTAGCTCACACCTGACTAGTCAGCGCCCCGGGAGCAGGTGGAAGTAGGTGGGCTTCGGGCTTTGTCAGTGCCAGGGTCTGGGACGCCACAGGCTGGGGCCAAGTAGGAGGGAGTAGAAAGAGACCAACTTGTTTCCTCCTTTTCCCTCTTCTCCAAGGAAGGGCTAGAAGGGCACCTGCAAGGGCAGGATGGAGCCCATGGCGTTGCTGGCAGGCGCTGGTTAGAGAGAAAGTAGCGGGTGTCTGAGTGAGGCCTTGGCAGGGTCTTCATGGCCATCGCTAGGGAGCTGGCATGGCATTTCATTTATGGCAGGGAAGAAATCCCATCCTCTCACCAGCCTCCTGCTTAGCCTCAGTTTCCCACTTTGGTGCTGCACACGGGCTGCGAGTCCCTCCTCTGAGCTCCTGTACACACTGAGCCTTCTGCCTCACATGCACTTCCTTCCTTGTGCCTGTGGCCCGAACCTACCCAAACTCTAAATTCCAGCCAGGGGAGCCTCCTCTGTGCTTCCAGGGACCCAGCTCCACAGAGGTAATGGCTCCACCCGCCCTCTGCACCACCCGCATTGCGCTGTGATCTTGCCCGAGTCTGCCTTCCCGAGAAGACTCGAGGACATGGAAAGGCCTCATTCATTCCTGCAGCTCCAGAGCCCAGCGCACAGTGAACGGTGCTTGAACTATGCTGACGCATCTAGACTTGGAGTCCCGTGGGCCTGAGTTTGAATCCTTCCTCTGTCGTGTGTTAGCTCTGGGACTTGCAGGAGTGACCTGGCAGGCACGTCTCTTCACCTCTGTACTTGACCCGATGAGGGTTGAGTGGACGGTATGTTGGAGTGAGTTCTGCAAACTGAAAAAACTGTGCACATAATCCTGTCGAGCCACCTACTATGTGCCAAATGCACATAGTGCTTTGCATGTATGAACTCCCTAAATGTTCACAACGACCTTTCGAGCTAGGTACTGACATCACCATCCTCCCATTATGGAGGTGAGGAAACTGAGGGCCAGACGTTAGGGCCCTTGCCTAAGACCACCCATCTAGAAAGTAGCACAACAGGGATTCGAACCCAGATAACGTGGCCTCTAGAGCCATGTGCCCAAGGACAATCCTGCCTCCCCGAGGACGTTGCTATTTATCAAGCAGCCACTATGTGCCGAGCACTTTATTTCAAGGAATCCTCACAGAACCCAATCAGGTATTAGTGCTCTCATGGGAGAGATGAGAAAATCCAGGCTCAGAGAGGTTAAGCAACTTGTCTAAGGTCACACAGCTAGTAAGTAACGGAGCTGGGATGCTGGGATGCTGACGAGCCCTTATACCTGTGATTTTTGTGTTGCTTTCTGCTCCCTCACTCCCTTGATTTTATTGCAAAGGAAACATTAGCCCAGAGAGCGGAAGTGGCCATGCCGTGGGTGAGCGTTGGAGCTGGTTTATAAACTCTGCCTTGGTTAACCACTGCTTTGTAATTAACCACCTCGTGCCAAACCTCAGTGGCTTAAAACCACAGGGACTTTTCATTTCCCATGATTCGTGGCTCAGCTGGCTGTTCTCTGCTGGTGTTGCTGGGCTCACTGTGTTCGCTGGAAGGTCGGTAGGGCTGGCGGGTCCAAGACGGCCGGGCACTCACGCCTGCTGTGCTAGTTGGTTCTGGCTATCGGCTGGGCTCCATGTGATCTCTCCAGATTCCTTTTCGTACACCGTGGTCTCAGGGCAGAAGAAGAGGGTGAAAACAGAAACAGCAAGGCCTCCTAAGGTCCGGCCCGGAAGACCCAGGCATCACTTGGACTGAGTTCTATTGGCCACTGCGAGTCACAGGTGAGGCCAGATGCAAGGGGATGGGAAAGGGACTCTGCCTCCCGAAGCCACCTTGCCACAGAGCACGGAGGAACAGCTGGGGCCACCGTAAATACAATTCTCCCCAGTGTTCTCTGCTCCCAGCCTGGTGTTCTTTCCCCTTCCTGTGCAGCTGGGACCTTTTCCTTCCTCTTCGGCCCATGTCTGGCAGCAGTTTCTTGTGCTAAAAGACCCCAGTTCAGCTTGGCATGGATTTTTTTTTCTTGAGAAGTCAGCGAGTCCAGGGCTCAGGGAAACCTCAGGGCCCCTCACTCTGCCTCGCCCTTCCCAGTTCCTTGGCCTGTGGCCACATTTGACTTTGTGAGTCCCTGGGGATTGGGGCCACCCCAATCTCTGCCGTCTGCACAGCTGTTCTGGGGGGGCGCTGCTCATCCTAGCGCCCTGGGTTGAGCCAGCTTTAGCCCACAGTCTTCTGACCTGCTTTCCTCCCCTGGAGGTCCCGCCCTGCCGCTGCAAGGTGCTTCATCAGCGGCTGAGATTTCCTGGCAAACCTCCAGGGGCCCGAAATGACAGAATATTCCCAGCTAAGTGGGGAAAACTGCACCTGGAAGCACGGGGGATGAGATTGAGGGTCCGGGGTAATTAAGAAAAATGTGCAGATCTTGGTTTCCCTTTGTATGTAAGGCTGAGAGAGGACTCTGGCCCCGGGGGAACGGCCAGCAGCAGGACACACACCTTGGACCAGGTGCAAATCAGCAAAACTTTACTCAGCACTTGCCCTAGCGCTCACCAGCTGTGCAGGGAGGTCACCCACAGACCAGTGCAAAGGTGCGTGCCAAAGTGAGAGACAGGAAGGGTTTGCACCAGGTGAGGGCGGCTGCTTTGGGGTGGAGGTGAAGGGAGAAGATGCCCAACCCTTTAACCGTGATGATGCAAATTAGAACGGGGGACGCAATTCCACTTCTGGGTGTAGCCCCCAAAGGAGCAGAAGCAGGGAACTCCGACAGCTTTGCACGCCCAAGTTCGTGGCAGCAGTGTTCATAAAACCAAAAGGGGGAAGCAACCCATGTGTGAACGGATGAGGACAAAAATGTGGCATTCAGGCTTAAAAAAGGAATGAAATGCTGACACGTGTTGCAACAGGGATGAACCGTGAAGACATTATGCTCGGTGAAATAAGCCAGACACAAAAAGACTGTCTGATTCCACCTATGTGAGGTTTCTAGAGTAGCCAAACTCACAGAGAGAGAAAACGGAATGGGGGTGACCAGGGGCTGGGGGAGGGGAGCAGGAGTTGCCGTGTGATGGGGACAGAGTTTCAGTTTCCCAAGATGAAAAGAGTTTTCGAGATGGGCGGTGGTGATGGTGAGACAGTGCGAACGTACTTACTGCCACTGAGCTGTAGACTTAGAAATGGTTAAGATGGTAAATTTTATGTTACGTGTATTTTGACACAATTAAAAAAAAAAAAAGACCCTTAGAAGTGCAATAGGAAAAATAATGTAGGGATTGGCCAGATACATTTCCAGGTGAAACTTTGCAGGCAGGGAGGAAGGACGGGGAAAGGGCCGTGGACAACGGGAGGGGACCCTGGATGGAGGAGGACATGCAGTAACACAGAGCAGGTGACAGAAGCAAGTGCAGACTGAAGCCAAGTTCAAGCTCCCCTCGACAGACAACCAACAGCGAGTCCTACAGGCAAATAAAACGAGGCTTAGATCAAAATAGCATTTTTGCCAGAAGAAAGCAAAAGCAGGAATCTCAGACGTTTCCTTTCCATCCTTTGCATGTGTGGCACCAAACCATGAACAGCGTGTAAACACTTTCGGGGAAGAATAGACACGTAGATGTGTTTACTAGTGAGTCGAGGAATAGAAATCAGCGGGTCACACTGGCCCTGACCTTTGAACCGCCACCTTCTCTGTAGGGACTCCTGCTCCTGGGGTGTGCGCCCTCCCAGGGCTCCGCACCGAGAGGTTCTTTAATCCACATTGCTCTGCCTGAGTTCCGCCACGAGGAAGCAGGAGGGCAGCGTGAACCCTCACGCTTCCCCCACTGAGGCATGGCCGCCTTTTGCTGTGTCTTCATCCAGAGGTTCCATTTCAAGATTAAGGAAGAAAACACTTTGGGCAGGAAAGGAGGTCACGAGGCAGAATGTCCAGTCCCCCGGGGAGGGGGACATTGCCCTGGGGAGAGTCTTCAAGCTGTGCTGGGAGCAGCATCGTGGGCCCCTGACTGGCTATCCCCCCGGGGCGCTCAGCCCCACGATGCGCTGAAAGGTGGTTCAAACCATCACTTTCTTTCAAAAAGCATAAAAGGTTTGTGCATACACTGAGGGGCGGTGCATGACAGCAACACAAAGCCCCAGAGAGTGTGAATGGCCTGGTTGGGGCAGGGGGCGGATGGGGGGAGGCGAGGGGCAGGCAGGGAAAAAGAGCCACCTGCTACGTGCTGGGACCCTGGTGGGCACTCGCCATAGTCTGTGCATTTCTCTCCACAATCTCGTGGGTTAGGGATTACGATTCCTAGAACACAGGTGAGGAAACTGAGGCTCAAAGCCTAAACTGTTAATTAGCGGGGGAACGAGGGTTGGGAATTAGTCTGGATGGCTCCAGGGTCAACGTTCTTCTCATGCCGCTATGTTCACGCGGCTTCTGCTTGGGACATTATTAACCTGTGAGCCTCGGGCAGCCACTGAAGGGGACTAAGTGGGGAGGAGGTGACAGGTCCAGAACTGGCAGGGCCTGGGTGATGGGTGGGAAGAGGAGTGTCCGGGGTAGAGAAGCGGGTTCTGAGAGTGTTGCTATAGACGTGGGGACAACGGTGTCAAAAGTAGGGCAGGAAGAGGAGGGGGCGGGGAGGGTGTGTTAACCACAATCATATATAACGTGACTTAGTTCTTGGAAACCATGCTGGGAGGGAAGAATTCTCCCTGCCATTTTATGAGTAAGGACACCAACATCATAGGACCTGAAGTCTCACAGCCAGGATGTGAACCCGGGAGGCTCTGACTCAAACGCTCCCTCTGTTTCCTCCACCCCCTGGTGAAGGTGATAGCTCTGGGTGGGTGGTGTCAAAGGTGGGGACTCTTTGGAGACTTCAGCCTCGCCGAGGGCTGGCGGAGTCCTAACTCTGAGAGTCAGGAGGGAGCGTGCGGGACCCAGGAGGGCGTCCCAGGGCAAACTCCAGGCCAGCTGCCGGAAACTCGGGCTCCGGAGTCCAGAGATGATAGACGGGGCTGTGGGTTGGAGACTCTCGTGCTCGATGGAAGAATGGGATTGGGGAGATGAGGACGGGAAGAGAGGAGAGGTGGGGTGGGGGCAGGGGAGAAAGCCGGAGGAGACAAGGGAGCGGCCAAGAGAGATGCTGGCGGGGCTCCCGGGAGGCCAGTGACCAGGGGTCAAAGGGAGGAGGGGAGAGAGCCACCGGGGAGACCGGGGGTGGAGGCCGGGGAGGGGGCAGTCGGGAAGTCAGGGCAGGGAAGAGTGTGAAGAAGCCAAACGCTGCCGAGGGGAGGGGCAGGGCAGAGTGGGCGCCTCTGGATTGACCCTGGGCTGTTGGGGGCCGTGGTGGCCTTGGACGGCTGGTGGGGAAGATGGGCGCTGTGCCGACCCCAGGGCAGGGCGGGGGGCTGCAGGGAGCCTCTCGAGTGCGCGGGGACTCAGACCAGGATTCTAAAGACAGCATCTCCCTGCGGCAAGTTATTTTTGCTGTGAGCCCACGTGGCTGCGCCTGGTAATTACAGGGTAAAAGGAATTAAGAAAGACATAATTTGTCCCCATCAAACCTGACTGTTTTACATCTCCACCTCGCACCGGCAGTCAGGCTTGCTGCCTTCACAGGTGCCACTTTGATTTCGGTCACGTTGGAAAGGAATTTGAAACATTTTCAAAGTAATTAAAGAGAGGAAGCTACTGCAAATGTGGGCTAAATGCAATAATCGCATTAACTGTTTATGGCCACGGGGCTTTCAGGAGGGAAGCCCTGGTGTTAGCCGGGTGGTGGGGGCAGGGCTGGGGCTGGGGGACAGTGGTGGCAGAGGTGGCGGTGGCACCGCAGGTACAGGTGGAGGATGGCGCAGGTGCAGGTGCAGGTGCAGGTGCAGGTGGGTCTGGCTAATCAGAATATCAACTGTTATTATTATTGTTGTTGTTGTTGTTGTTGTTACGCCAGCTACTGCTTACTTAGCAGTTGCCACTCAGCGCTGTCTCCTTAACTTTCATTAGGGCCCCACTAGGTGGATGTTACAATTTTCATAATAAGGAAAGTGTGGTCCAGAGAAGTCCGGTCTTTCGCTGAAGATACACAGCCAGGAAGTGGCAGAGTCGGGAATATAGAGTCAGTCCCCAAATACAAAACCCACACAGCCTTCAGCTTCGCCATGCGGGTCTCAGTCTGCTCGTGATGGCAACCCAGGGGGCTCTTTCTGTTCATGGGGAGGGTGCAGAAGTGCTGCTGGGATGTGGCTTCATCTTCCTCTTCGGTGAGACCCCGGCGTGACACGGGCTGGCTTCTCCTTCCTAGGCAATGCTGAGCTTGGTTGCAGGTCCCAGGCGGCCCTCCACTACTCCATGTTCTCCCCACACTGGGATCAAATCCGTGACTTTGTCTCCTTCACTGAAATGTCCAAGCACCACTGTTTTCTGCAAACAGCAGGGGTCTCGGATGCTTTCATGGAGCAACCTCAGTTTTGCCACTTCAAGCTCACTTTGTGGGGCTAGTTTCCCCCTGATCCAAATGAGATCTCCAGAAGGACCCCCTTGGTCTCTGACTACTCTAAGGCATCCTCTGGTCCCCTGAGCCCCTATACAGTCTCAGTTTGGTAATTAGGATGTCCACTCCAGGGTTACACTCAAAGCCCCAACTTCATTCAAAACTCACGATCAGAAAAGTGAATGGAGGGAGACTTTTCTCTCTCTGTATCTTATTTATAGATTCTTAGTTTCTTATGGCTGCTACAACAAACCACCATGAACTTAGTGGCTTTGGCAACACGAATCTGTTATCTTACAGTTCTGGACTGATGATCTTACAGTTCAGAAGTCCACAATGCGTTGCCAGGACTGTATCCCTTGTGGGGGATTCCAGGGCAGAATCCATTTCCTCGCCTTCTCCAGGTCCTAGCGGCTGCACGTCCCTTGTCCTGTGGTCCCACATCACCCCTGGCTGCCTCCACGTCACACCTCCTTCTTCCCAGCGCACGCCTCCTCGACAACGAATCCCCTCATTTCAGTATCTTTTGCAACGCGGGCAGGCTGAGAGTCTCCTAAATCCTTCTTCTTGACACCTCTTTCCTCAATTTATCTCTTTCCTCTCACATTTCACTATAAGCGGCAAGAAGAAACCAGGAAGTGCCTTCAACGTTTTGCTTGGAAATCTCCTAGACTAAACATTCATCATGTCCAAGTTACGCTTTCACACAATTCAGCTAAGCTTTGTGCTTCTCCATCACAAAGACCCCCTTCCCCTAATTCCCGATGACATGCTCCTCACTTCCTTCTGTGCCTTCGCTAGAGGCATTTTCCACATTCATATTTTTGACAATGGTCTGTGCACAATGACCTGGGTGTTGGCTAATACAGTGTAGGGTTTCTTATCGTGCTCCTCGCTTCCTCCCGGTCCTCCACCAGTGGTGTCTTTAATGTGCATCTTCCTATCAGCAGTCTGTTCAAGACAGTCTTGGCTTTTTCTATCATGCTCCTCGATATTCTTTCATCTCAGTTCCAAAGTCACTTCAGCACTTTTGGGTATTTGTCACAGCAGCACCTCACTCCTAGGTACCCAAATCTGTGTCATCCAGAGTTTATCTGGAGTTAAAAAATCAACAGGAGATGCACATGTGCAGATTCATTGTGTGGAATGGGTTTACGTGACTGGAGAGGCTGGCCAGGCAAGTCTGAAATCTGGATGGCGGGCGTCAAGAAGGGCGGGTTGGAAATTGCAGGTGGAAGCTGATGCTGCTATCTGTAGGTAGAATTATTTCTTCTTCTTTAGGGAGGTCTCAGCTCTGCTCGTAAGGTTTGCGACTAACTAAATCAGGCCCACTCTATTGTCTAGATAACCTCCCTCACTTAAGTCAACTGATTATGGACTTTAATCACATCCACAAAATACATTCGGAGCAACACATAGATTAATGTGTGATTGAATAACTGGGGATTTTAGCCTAGCCGAGCTGACATATGAAACTGACCACCATACTCTCCCACCCCCACCCTCCTTATCCCACGAGCTAATGAGGCACCTGAGTGGGGTCAGAGCAGGTGTGTACTGGGGCAGGGGAAGAGGTGAGAAGGCAGGGACAGTCTTCACGACTCAGGGGCTATGGCAATTACCTCCTCTGGTGTTGACTGCTGTGTACAGCTGACCTTTCTCTCCTGGGTGCTTCTGAGAGTTTGTCAGACCCCTGGCACCATCAGTCTTTGCTGGATTATGCTGCGTAACAACTGGCTCTAAAATGCAGCAGCCTAGTGTCTATCCTCACAGCCGTGAGTCTGCAGGTTGCCTGCAGTTTGGTTGATCTAGGCTAGGCGTGGCTGGTGCGTCTGCTCCAGGCTGTGGATCTGGCTGGTCATGGCTCTAGGCTGTGGATTTGGTTCAAAGCCCCTTCGTGTTCCTTCTGGGGCCCAGGCCCAGGTTCAGTGGCCACCTGGGCATGTCCTTCTCAAGATGGGCCACTGACACACATGAGGGCAAGCCGCTGTGCAAGCACATTTGCAGCCCTGCCCTGGTGACATTTCCCCTGATCCAGGAACACCCCTTTGGCCATAGCAAGCCACTGGCCGAGCTCACAGTTGCGGGGCATGGCAGTCCCCTGTGCTCACCATGAGGCCATAGCCAGGCTGTGACTGTATCATTCTGTTGTAAATTAGTGAATAATTGGGACCTATGATGCAACATACTGCCCTCATCCACATTCTGGGGTCTCTTGCTGGCCCACTCCCCATGGGTAGTCCGTGGTGTTCCCTTGCCTTCTGATTCTTGGTGATGCCCTTCTTCATGCAGACTTTCTTTTGGGGTCTTGATGTCCCTCCAGCCAGCCTTCTTGGGGGAATTGCTTTTAAGACCACTGGGAGCCTCTCACATGCACTATCTGCAATGCTGCCATGGGCCACTTCAGCCAGCCTTCTGCCCTTGCAATTTCTTAGACATGAGTCAAACACCAATCCACTGTGTCCCCAAGGTCCCTGGGAAGGTGTACCAAGTAGCCCTGAAGCCCCGTTGGCTAGCTAGCAACCCACACCCCTCTCCTGAGAGATCCTGTGGTGTCCATGCCTGGCTGGGGCTCCATTTGTGCAAGAGGATCAATTGCCAAGTTTGGGGTAATTGGGAGTTTTTTCCTCTGGCCACAGTCATTTTTCTCTTTCTCAGTCAAGCATGTCCCCTGGGCTGCCTGCTTTCTGCTGGACACCGAGTTTGCGTTTGGAGATGAGACATTTCCTGTCAGCTCCGTCGCGCTCCGCTGAGCTGGGTGCCGGGCGAGCTGTTCATTAAGACCGCGCCTTATCTCAGATTCCCTTCGCTTACACAAGGAACAGAATCCCAGCTCCCCGGAGCCTTGAACCCAGGGGCTTTGGCCGGACGGGCACCAAAAGATTCGGGCGAAAAGTCCCGGCCGGTGGCTGGATGTGTGGTTTACCCCGAGTGACATGGAGGATTACTTTGGGCAATCACCAGGGCGAACCTGAACACTGATTACATCTGCAGGTACCAGCCAAATGAAATGGAGTGTGACTCTGTGATGTTAGGCAAATTGAAAGGATTGCTATTTCTACTGGGCCAGATCACTACTTTTCAGCCTCAAAGAGTAACCTCTGAGGTCACATCCAAATTGCCTGTTTTATGCTTCTGTGAATCCAAGCACAACGCAGGGAGTCCTTCGGCTGGGGACGTGGTCCCGCCGGCCGGCCATCTGCGCCTCTTTACGCTTCCCCACCATTAAGCCCCCTCTGAGTGGTGGCCTGGCCTGGCCCAACAGGGTAACTTGCATCTTCCATCTGTGACAGGAGGGGAGGCTGGTCACCCCCTAGAGGCGGGGAGGGGGTGCACGGGGCTTCCCGCCCTGCTCCCGGTGTTGGGAATCTCCACGGTCCTGCAGGCTCTGCTGGACGCCACGGGGTCCACTCTGCTGGTGGCCTCCCCTGGCCCCAGCCAGGCCACTCACCCCTCCTTTGGGTTCTGGGGGGGGAATAAATCCTCTCTGGAGCCACCACGCTGCAGTGGATCTTTCCCTTTCGGTGCTGCTACCGTGTTAATTCACCTGTTTGCTGTGACACTTGCCACATGGTGTTGTAGTGACTTGTGTGTTTATCTGTTTCTCCTTCCAAGCTGTGAGCACCTCCAGGCCTGGCGCTACTGCAGCTCTGGGTCCCCTGACACATGGCAGCAGCTCAGTAAATACCGGCGGAGCCAAGAGGAGATGAAAGGACAACATCGTCTGTCTCCCTTGGCATCCAGGTAGCCTAACCTGGCCTTCCAGGTGAGGCTGAAATGCAGCCTTGTCACGGGGCTCTGTAGCGATGCCAGGTGGCTGGGTGTTTGTCAGTGGCTTCATGGTGATTAACTGGACATTGCTCGTCTCTGCCTGGGGGTGCTGGGGCCTCAGCTCATCTCGCCACGGCTTTGCTCTCCTGGCAACGCAAAGGGCCCGCAGAACTGGCCGGTAGCTGAGTGCCTCGGTTAGGAAACCTGGGCTGCATAGTGGATAATCTGGAGAGAAAGACCCATCCAGCCACTCACAGGATGAGCTGCCTCTTTTCAAAAATGAAGTGTTTTGACTCCCTCAGGAAGGTCATTTCGAGGGGCCAGCCGTGGTGTGTGCAGCTGCCTGAGGAGCTGGATTCGGGCTCGTGGGAGGCAGGTTCCAGCCACCACAGTGTGGTTCGGGAAGTGAGAGGTAGCAGTTCTCGTGTTGCCTGGCTTCGTGACCTCCAGCAATTCCTTTTCCTCTCTGGAACTCAGTTTCCTGTCTGTCCTGGTCCAGGTCCTTGTTTGCATTAGAAGTGGCTACCTCGAAAGGAAAGGGAACAAGTGAAATTCTCCTGAAATCAGCATGTGTCAGAGAGCGTAACTAGGAGAAATTGCAGAAGTTCAGTTCGACTCCCCTGAAACTTCACTGCCACCTCCTAAGGCCACAAACGCTAGTCTTGCTGCTACAACTGCTCCTGACATTCAAGCACACTTGTAGAGCACCAGGCTTGGAGATGATCGCTGTATGTGGGCTATCGCATTTTCTTCCCAGAAGTATGACGTGTGTGTGGTTAGCTCCATTTCGGAGAGGAAGAAACTGAGACTAGGTGATGTGCGGTAACTTGCCCAGCCCAGGGTTTCCCCGTCAGAAGTGGCGCCAAGAGAGGACAGGATTTCAACCCCCACATCATGCTGTGATTACGGGCACCTAGCAAAGCTCTGGCCAGACCCAGAGGTGGTGACTACGTTTGAGCCCACGTGTTTGATTATTCGATTCTTGTCTGTCCCCAGTCACTCCTCCAGGAAGATCATCCCTTCTCCCCGGCAGCTAGCATGGCGCTTGGCACAGAGGCACTGCTTGCTGAATACTGACCAACGGAGAGAGCAAATGCATACATTTATTGAGAATCGCCCAGGAAAGAATCCTGGCCCCAGCCTCCTGCTCAGGGCTCCAACTCAGGAACTTGGGAGGGGCGTGCCAATCTGCCTTCTAAGCCACTGCCTGGGCGATTGTGCCACCCATGGCCCACGAACTGCCCCCTCTGAGAAGCCTGGCTGCAGAAAAGTGGGCTTTTCTGAGTACTAGGTGGGGAGAAGTTGCTATTTTATTCTGCAGTCTGTGGGGACCACCCTAAAGGTATTTGGGGAGGGGATGGGAAACCATCCAAAGCTGTGCTTTCCCCAAATCACCAGACCCTGGTGCATTGCCTTCACCCAATAACACATCGTTTCCTGTTCTCTGTCAACAAGACGGATTCTAAATGGGAGAGATCCATGACAAACACCTCCATGCCGCAGCCCAGCGGCCGGCCAGCTCGCTTGCAGCCTTTCTGCCTCTCTGACAGCAGGCGGGCCATTAGGGCCTCCCTGCCCTTCCGCAAGGGCTTGTTAGCACATTTAAGCCCTTTGTAGGCGGCTCTCCTCTGCCCTAATTGGGCCTTCACTCTGTTGTGCGTCCGGCCGCAGAGCTTGTTAGCTGTCAGGCGAGGCTGCGGGTTTGTGGAGTGGCCAGAGAGCCTCATTTGTCACAGGCAACCCTGCCACGTGAGCACCTCGTGGAAGGACACCATTAACACGGGAATGGGCCCTATGGTGGGGGAGGAGAGACAGAGACAGGTGAGGGCTGCCCTTGGGGTGAAGAGCAGACAGAGTGGAGGTCACCCCTAGGGTTTCTACTGGTCCCCGTCCAGTCTGGTGCTCGCTCTCTGAGTGTCCGTGCTGAAGGCTGTTGTGCCGGGTTTGCCCGAACCCAGTTTCCCCACGGGAACAATGACAGCTTCTTCCACTTTTCTTTTTCCTTTCCTGGATGTGTTTTCAGAAGGAGGCTCATTTGGGTAGTATGTGAGTGTGAGGGGAATAGCCCTGCTGGAAGGGAGCAAGTGGCAGGGTCAGAACTAGAGCCCGGCTTGGTGCTGCCCCGGAGAGACAGCTGGTGTTTCCACGGTCCTGGCTGGCTTGCAGAGGGGGCGTCGTGCACTCCTGCATCTGTCCCAGGCTCCTAGATCCTGGACTTTAGGAAAGGATCCTGTGTGTTTTTCCTCCTGCTTCTTTGCCTGACATCACCAAAGTGACTCTAGGCTCTGCAGAGCTGTCTTGCGTGGATCAGGGACTTAGGGACAAAGTGTATGCGAGGGAATGTCGAAGGAGAGTAGAAAGGAATTAGCAAGAAGAGGGAAAGAAGACAGGGAGATTCTGCCAGTGGCCTTGCAGACCTGAGCTAGGACAGCTGGACAGAGATGGTGAAAGCAAGACAAGGGGCGATGGGCTATGGCCGGGCACAGCAGGTGCAGGGGAGGGCGACGGGGGCAGGAGAGTAGATGTTTACAACCAGACTTTGCTTGTGCTTGCTATTCTCTGTGCAGCCCTGCCCTGCACCCTGGAACCGTCCCCTGCTCTTCCTTGACTTGTGCTGTGCCCCAGGAGGCTGACCCACATGCAGGACACCATCCAGGGGTTCCTTGCTGATTGGCCATCTGTTGGGTTTGGCCAGACATAGAGATGAGAGAGAGAGAGAGAGAGAGAGAGAGAGAGAGAGAGAGAGAGAGAGAGAGAACACAAAGATTAGATGTGCCTTCATCAGATCTTCCTTGCTCTGGAAGTTGCTGGATCCTTCCATGTCCTGCCTGGGGGTCCTCTTCAACGGGTCCAGGTCCCACTGGGCTCCAGTCACTTCTTCCCTCTGCTCCTTTAGGCCTAGGGGTGATAGCGCTGGGCGGGGTTCCCCCATTTGGGTTTCTGCCCTTGCATTATCTCAGTCGGATTGTGTGTCCTGCTAGGACCTGGCTGACAGAGGGCGTCTGTCCCCTGGGCCTTGTCACCTTGGGCATTGCTTTGTCCCTCAGATGGTGAGCTGGGTGCAGTGTGCTCTGACCTAGAACAGTGAAGGGGTAGGGTAGAGGCTGGGAGGGGAAACCTCTGGAAGAGATTGGAGGGAGAAACCTTAGCACACTTCTCACGTGGGGTCCTTGTGGGGCCCCCCGGCTCCTGGCAGGCCTGGTTGTCATAGACGAAGGTCCTTTTGATAGAGGAAGGCCAGATCAAAGCTGCCTCATGGGAAAGGCTCGGTTGGTATTTGAAATGTCAGAATGACATTTCTGATAAGAAAATCAGAGACCTGTTGAAGGATTTTGATGTGGGAAACATTTCCTCTGAGGCCAGAAGCAAATACAAGCAATTAAGGCTGGAATTGAGAAACATCAGGGATGGGAGGCTTGTGACATGAGGTATCTGTGGGAGGCAGTGGCTGGGAGGACCCCTGGGGAGCAGACTCTCCAGCCTTGGAAGAAAATTCTGGGGGACAGACTTGTGTGGAGGCCACACAAACCAAAGATCTAGAAAGTTCTTGGGTCAGGGGGGTGGAAGGTGTGTCACCTGTGAGGTGTGGCAGCACCTTCTTGGGGGAGAAGAAGGAAGCTAGAGATGGAAGAAAGTGGCTTCT
Organism: Mirza zaza; assembly: GCA_008750895.1. NCBI lineage: Eukaryota > Metazoa > Chordata > Mammalia > Primates > Cheirogaleidae > Mirza > Mirza zaza. Next base: position 84,774 of record VSMD01066316.1, on the reverse strand, counting down.
TTCCCCCTTCCTACCTGCCCTCATAACTAGGCACAGATCTAGCTGCACCCACTGGTGCTGGAGGCTCAATCAGGAGACCCAGTCCAGAATCTGACGGACATGATAAGCTTGGTCTTGACTTGGTCAACTTGGACCAGAGCTTTTATAAGAAAATGCCACATCCTTAAGCACCTTTCTTGTGTCTCATGAACACAATATCAACCGTATTCAAGAGGAAATCTTGCTGGCCTCCTTATACATTCCAGCCTGAACTCTTAAAAAATCTTCTGCAGAAGCAGGAGGGGGGAAAAATCTTCTGCATTACCAATTACCAAATATTTATCTTTAGCTTTCTGGAATGACACAGAATAGACTGGCTGGGATCAATGACAGCAAATTCAGATGGTCATTGCTTTATGACATGAGTTCTATTTTAGCCAAGTTCATGGCAAAGCAAATTTTTGTAGAGTGAATCCTAGTTCTGTTAACTTCTATTATTAAGTGAAAGATGTGTTATCTTGAGAATTTAATGACCGTTCCCTGTGGACACAAAGAAGAACAACATGATAAATGTGTAAAATGGGCAACAATATAATAAATATGGGGCACTGACCAATGCTTCCCAGACTATTCCATAGTTCTCAGGGCCTGAGGCCACCAACTTCTGAGGTCTAGGGTTGTACTACTGATGGCCTCTTTGCGGTTTTCTTTTTTTATCCATGGCAACAGAACAAGGCATAATTAACACTTCTTCCCCGCAAATATAGATCCCTCTTTAGGCTGTGGAACACGCTCCACCAATGAAGACTACAGGGACATTTAAGGAAGGACAATGGCAGAACCCATTCCCCTGATGGATACCTGATTTCCAGATTATAGGGCTCCTTTTTCACAGGAGCCCATGCCAACAAGGCTCAGCTGAGAAATGTCTTCAAAGCACAACTTCGACCAAATCTATTAGGAAGTGTGGAAATCGCCTTCATGTCATTAAGTCACATCATAGTCTTTTTTTTCTCTAATAATTCAACATGTACTTTTTTTGAGTGACATATTATATTGGTGCTGGGGATATAATAGAAGACAATAAAGCCATCTACCCACAGGGAATTTATATTCTGGAGGCACAGATAAAAATATGAATAGATATATAAGATAATGGCAGGTAATAAGCACAATGAAGAAAAGTGAAGCAAGGGTGACAAGAATTGTTTCTATTTTAAATGCAGTGGTCAAAGAAGTCTCATCTGAGGAGGTGACATTTGAATAAGGACTGTGAAACAAGTTATGAGAATATATGAGAACACATTTTGGGCAAAGGGAGCAGCAAGGATGAAAGGCCTGAGGTGGGAACCTGCTAGCCATGTTTGAAGAAGGGCAGGAAGGCATTGTGGCTAGAAAGGAGTGAGCAAGGGGTAGAGGGAGAGGCAAAGCAGTTAGATACTACATCTCTTTCCACTCCTTTGTCATTTAACCCTGTAAACTATGGACATTAGCATTATTTTTTTCCTTTTTTTTAGAAACTCCTTAATCCCACTTTGACAGTTTCCAGAGATGGACTTGCTGCTGGGCATGCATAAGGTCTAATAGAGCTGAATTGCAAGATCACCTTTCACCAGCAGCTGCCGCTAGTGCACCCACTCCCTAAAATTTAATTCACTACATTTCAAGTCCAAAACACATTTATTGCAGATACTAGGGGCCAGGTACTGCGCAGGCTGCTGGGTTACGGCAGTAAGTCAGACACAGTCTGCTGGAGTGCAAATTCAAGGTTCCGAGGAAATGACCCATGGGATGACTGACTTCTGGTTCTGATGAAATGGAACAGGCTGAAGCTCACTCTGCTTTGGTCCTGCTGTTGGGGACAATGCAGGCCCTATTCTTCCAGCATCCTTCCTCTTCCCTCAGCTTGAGCTCCAGACCACCACCCAAACAAGTCGAGGCCTTTCTGAAACCTCAGCTACATGACATCATTTTTCAGTTGTGGTCACCCTGAATGAAGGAGGGCCTCCCTTCTGGAAAAGCTCCCTTTTGATTTTTCTGAGAGGCAGCAGAAAAGAACTATTCTTCCCACCTTTATATTGTGCCCTCCAACCCCCACCCCCAACCTGTCTTTATTTTGCTGGATTCTCACCACAACCCTGAGAACTGGGTGTTCTTATCCTCGTTTTGCAATTGAGGAAGCTAAAGGTCAGAGAGGCAGAGTGATGCTCCCGAGTGTTGTGCCGGTTCCTAAGCTACTGCCTCTCACCTCCACCTGCCCTTCCCTACTGTGCTCTGCAAAGCTGGGACTGAGACTGCAGACGGCATTTTCACCGTGCCCACTGGTTTCCTACTGGGTTTTGCCACTAGGGGGCGCTAGAGGGACTCCAGGAGGCAGGAGAACAGGGCAGAAATGAATCTTTTCTTGTTTGGGGTTGCTCTTGTGGGTGGTCTGTACTGACCCTAGCTGCTTTCATGGTCCTTTGGCCCATCTGCCACAGGTCCCAAACGTCCCCTGGTTTGGTTCTCTAGACCCTGCCATCCCCTCCAAAGGATTGGGGGGTCCCCTCTCTCCCCACAGCTGCCTGCAAAGTACTGCAGATTCACTTGTTCTCTTAATTTGAGAAAGCTCCTCGACTTGTCTGTGAAGAGCTCCTCAGAAACACCCTCCTCATTACAATGTTAAATTAAAATTTAGTAGACGAGGCACATAGCAGAATAAACTTTCAATTAAAATATACACACTGTGATGGTGAAGGGAGACTGGAGAGAACTTGCAGGCATCTTTGCCGCCAATGTGCTCAAGATTTAATTTTACTATGACATCTCCTTGGAATTACCCTGCTAATTGATCACATTGTGTCTGTCTGTTATTTAAACTTTCAATAAAACTGAGATTAATGGAAGGTGTAATCCTCCCGGGCAGAACAAATATTCCCATTGCTCATGTCAGGTACAGAAATGGAAATGCTCTGCTAACAGCTTTTTGCATTCAATCTGGGAACATGAAGTTAATCATGAAAAATGCAGTGATTCTTTAATTGCTTGAATGAAATTTTTTCTGCCTGCCCCATTTCTCACCCAAAATAGCTGCCCTTGTCGGAGACTAGAGTGGAGTAGCCGAGAGGCAGAGCCAGGTTTCACGCACCGGGGCTCCGGGAGGGAGGGGCTGGTGTGGCTGGTGTCTGTGTCTGAGGACAGGTCTACTGCCCTCGAGAATCAGTGTGTCTGTCACATGGCACTGGAACTGGCAAGGGACAGAACACAGCTACTACAGAGGCCAAAGTCACCCCTGATGGGGCGGGGAACCTGCAGCCTTCTGATTTCTAGATTGCTCTTTTTTAAGCACCAAAGGAGACAAAAAAATGCTTCATCTTTCTCTGCTGCACCCCTTTTAATAAAAGAATCTGTTCATAAAATTTGGATTCAGTCAAAAGACTGCATTTAAGGACCTAGAAGGCCACATACAGGTTCCTCAGCCCTCTGTCTGACATTCCCAGCTGAGGAGTGACAGATGCTGAATCTAGAAGCCACTTAAGAAGAAACCTTCTAGGTAGCGTAGCAGTTAAGAGCATTTAGCTCCACTGTGTATGTATGGACCAGTGACCTCGGACAAGGTATTTGAATTCGCCATGCTTTGGTTTCCCTTCCTGTGGATGGGAAGATAAGAGTAGTCACTGTCTCAAAGGGTTGCTGTGATTTGTGTTGTTGACGTGAGCAAAACACCCAGAACGGGGCCGGCCCCATGCCGCTTGCCCCACAAGCATTGGCCATTGTCATTGCTCTGCTCCTGATGCTCTGTCATGTCTGCTGGCTTCTCTGCACTTTCCGTAGCATTTAAGCACAAGCTTCAGAGTCAGTTCACAGGATCTCGATTCCCAGATCTTTCACCAACCAGTCAGTTAACATCTCTGAGCCTCAGTTTTCTTTACTGCCAGATAGAGGTGGTAATACCTGCCTCCTAGGGTTGTTGTAAACATGAAATATGTGCAGAGAACTCGGCATGTAGAAAGCACTTAACAAGTGGTAGCTGTTTCGATTATGATCATTGTTTCCATGTAGGCCTTGCAGAATCAATTCAGCTCCCTGCCTTTGAAGGCAGCCTCATCCAGAGGTATGGGATAGCCCTGCCTCAGATTTAGCTGCTATCAGTGTTCCAGTAGCTTCCACCCATGTGGGTTCCTTAAACCAGGTCTGGATAATAAGGCCACACAACTGCACAACTGAAGCCAGTTCCCTCTAACCCATGACAACCCTTCAGACCCTTGAAGGTGATAATCTTGTTCTCCCATGCCTTCCCTTCCCCAGCAGGAGCACTTTTAGCTCCTCCGAATGTTCTTCCAATGCAGGGGATTCTGGTCATTCATTTACCTTAGGGCCACCCTCATTTGATCAGTACAGTTTGGCAGTGTCCCTGTGGGAGTGTGGGCGACTCAGTGTCTCAGATGAGGCTGGAGCAGTGTAAAGGAGAGTGACATGGCCACCTCCCATACTCTAGACTACATGCTTCTGTTCATGTGACCTAGATAGTATTTATTTCTTGGTAACCATATCACACTGCCAATTCAATGAAATTAGGGTTTACATTTTCCTTCCACACTTTTTTTCTATGCCTGTTGATGCAAAGTCATCCTCTCTGCATCCTTTGCTAACACAGATTTCTGCACTCAAGTGTAGGTCATTACTCATAGACATCATTACGTTCTTACCTGCCATTACTACCTGGGATCAAGATTCTGACCGACGTCCCGTGAACGTTGTGTTTTTCAAATATTTCACAAGCATGACACCAAACCTCCATGATGCCAACAGTGCTGAAGCTGAGAAACACTGATCTAGGCTGGACTCTAGGGGGAAGAAGGCTTAAGAATTTGTCTGTGGGATCCTGTCTCCCTTTGGTTAAAATGTGCCCCAGGGGGTGTTAATTCCTCACGTTTCTGGTTGTATGGGGCCCTGAAGTGTCTCTTGTCCCTGTGGCAACAAGGGTATAGTGATGTTGGAGGCCAGAGCCTGGAGCAGGCTTGAGGAGGGCTGGCCCTGGGTGTTCCCGTGCAGGGTGTGAGCGGGGACCTCAGGCTGCTGCAGTGGCCGAGGTGACAGCAATCTGGCTGCAGGACCGCAGGAATGGGGCAGGCCACGGCCATGGCTGTTCTAGCCAGAAACCAAACCTGCAGATCTGGGGCGGCACAGACACTGAATGCTATACAGGCTCGACTTTTGACCCTGTGTTTCTGGCCAGTGTATGCATGGCCAGGTGCCCCCAGGCTGGTTAGCCAGGCCTGCGTGCAGGGTGGGGTGGGGAGGAGCAGGCTCGTGGCGTATGACACATGGCTGCTTATTCAGCAGAAACTGTGGGCAGGGAAAAATTCAATTAGAAGTGGGCATACGTGGGGCTGGCCGTGATTAACATCTCTGACACACTGAACTTTGGAAACTCCACCTTACATCCTTTGCAGAATAAGACGGGGTATTAGCAGTGCTGTGCTAAATGTCAACCACTGGCTGTGAGGTCCTGATTCGCAATGTTTGCCACTTCTTGTGGTATAAATACTCCCATGATGGCTCATGTCGAGTTACCAAGGCTTTACCAATCAGCTTGGAAGGCTTTACCAATCAGCTTGGAAATTGCCTGAAAATTTAACAATTGCCTCTTGAAAGCCAGTGTAAGCTGGCTGCACAGTGCAACTGGTGCAAAGAAATAAATTAATTGCAAACGAACAGCTCAGCACAACAGAAAAATAGTTGTGAAACACCGGAGACCTTTTCTCCTTGCATAAACCTTCCCTCCAGCTCTAAGCAGTCTGATCATCCTGTGTGCACGACCTCGGAGAAGAGGTACAGGGGGAAGGAAAGAGTTGTGAATTCTCTTCCTGAATTTTATGTTCTCAAGTAACACTATTAGACAGAATTAAAAGCTCTTTTGGACATTTACAGAAAAATGTTTGCTACCGGGAGGTTGAGAACAGTAACCAACATTGATGTCTGGAAGAGAAAACATCCCAAAGGCCAGGGAAGGAAAAACACGGTAGTGCAGGGAAGACAGAGAGTTGACTTGCATGTCCCAGGGAGAGAAACCTGGTCCCCACCTCCCTGAGGTCGGGGTGGGGGGGCGGCGCAGAGCCCTGGGGAGGCAGCACGACCCAAGAGAGGTTTGTGGGATCTGGGAGCGGAGCGGTCCTCCAGGGAAGAGTAGGGAAAGAAGTTACAGATACGAGGGGCTCATAGACTCTCCATGAAAACCCTGTTCCCTGCGGTGGTAGAAGCAGCTGGGTGATTCCTGGGCTTTCAGAGGAGAAGGAGCTTGCAGGCCTGGAAGAGCCAGAGGTACAGGAAGGAGGGACCCATGAGGCAAAGAGAGCATGATCTCCAGGGATGCTTGTGTGGATGGGCAACATCCAGCATCAGTTTGCCTTAGAACTACCCAGGAACGTGGCCAGGCCCCCCGGGGAAGGAGGAGGGTCCCCATCTTGACTGAGATTGGTTTATGCCACGCTGGGGCTTGAGATAAAATAAAATTACAAAGAAATGCAGTTACATATCTTTTTTCTCACATCTAAATTTGTGGGCTGTGATTGAAGTTCCAGCCCTTTGCTTTAGCCTGGAGGTCAGTAAAGTTTTTCTGTCTAGAACCAGTGAATATTCACAGTGAATATTTTAGGCTTTGAGGGCCACGCATGGTGACACGTCTTCCTTTTCCTTTTCCTCCTTCTGTTTGATTCTTGCAACCATTTAAAAATGTAAAGACCATGCTTAGATGGAGAAAGTCTCCTCCACGCTGGTCCTGCCGCTGCTACCCCTGGCCCAGGGGTGCTGTCGGAATGACGGTTTCCCTCAGCAACGCTATTGGATTTCCAAACGCCAGGGAGATTCCGCTGCGAGGAGATTCAGTTAGTGCAAACTGTATTAGTTTACCAGGAGAACAGCACTGTTCTCTGGCCACAGGCCACACAGTGAAGCTTGCGTCTGGTTGCAAAATGAATCCTGAGCATGGCCGTAGTCTGTGGTGTCTTTCATCTTTGGTCAAAACAGGGGTACATGTCTCTCGTCCCCAGGAAACCAAATCTTCTCCCTGGTCCCCTCACCCCACTCAGCGCCCTCCCTGTGCCCGTCCCTCCTCCCAGGACCCAGTGGCCCTGCTAAGTCATGACAGGGTCCGGCTGTAGCTGGACGAAGGTTGACTCCTGGTTCCTCATAAACAAACTCCTGGGCTCAGAAGTGCTCCGTGGGAAAACTGGTTAGCCCAGTGATTTTATTTCCCCTCCATTTTCCTTAATTTCTGATTCAATTTTGAAAGGCAACCCATGCGCCCAGATGGAGAGACAGACCACATAGCGGAGAAGCTGCCTGGGTTGCCGCGTCATCGTGACGTTAATGTGAGCCACCGATGTCCCCAACACATGCTCAGATAACGTGCCTGAGAGAAGGTGCCAGGGCAGGATATTACACCTGCCTTGGAGCGGGAGGTGGTGCTGGCCAGGCTGCTCCGTAGTGGGGCTGCGGAGGCGGCTCCAGCGCCAGGCAGGTCTGCTCTGCACGTGAGCAACTGAGCATCCGGGAATGTCCAATAGCTTGGATCTCAAGGACCCTACGTCTGCGGTGGGATTCTGGTGCCGAGGATGCCCAGGTTGTCACCTGATGCTTCTGAGGATCTGGCAGTTGCATCAAGCCACAGGCTGACTTTTGACCCCGGCCTCGCTCTGCACCTTGATCCTGGCCATCAAAGGATCCCAGTTCTATCCATGAATGGAGAGCACTGAGGTGTCCCCCAACCCCAAGTGACCCCTGCAGGTTAGGCCACAAACATGGGAGAGCTCAGATGACTCTGTGTCATCCAAGTTCTCTCCTCTGAATAGAACTTCCCCTGTCTTGAGAAAAGAAACAGGCTGGGAGCATTGTCTTTACAAGCAAAATACGCAGTGTTGGAAGGAAACCAGGGATTTCTCTTCTCCATTTTATTTCTAGGATATTTTCTGCAAAAAAAGAGGAATGGGCTGGGCGTGGTGGCTCATGCCTGTAATCCTAGCACTCTGGGAGGCCGAGGCTGGAGGATCACTTGAGCTCAGGAGTTCAAGACCGGCCTGAGCAAGAGTGAGACCCTGTCCCTACTAAACATAGAAACAATTAGCCAGGCATGGTGTCGCATGCCTGTAGTCCCAGTTACTTGGGAGGCTGAGGCAGGAGGATCGCTTGAGCCCAGGAGTTTGAGGTCTCAGTGAGCTATGCTGAGGCCATTGCACTCTACCCAGGGCAACAGAGCAAGACAATGTCTCGAAAAGAAAATATAAATGAGCAGAATGAAGGGGAAATACCACTCTTACCCTCTTCTATTTTGGAACTATTAAACCGTAGCCCACTTGAATGATAAGCAATCAACCAGCAGCCTGTCAACTCAGCAGCCCTTGTGTGCTTAACACCTGTGGGTTGTAGCCCTGAATTCCAGCTCTTAGGGGCCATGGATGGCCAAGGGGTCCTGCTTTGGGGGAGCTTCAGTGAAGTCGGGCAGTGCCATGCAGGAGGCGAACATGCTTTAGAAAGTCTGCAATCACAGGCTGAGTGTGCAAGAGGCTGGCCGGAGCGCTGGACTGGAGTGGTCAGTAGAACCTGTAGGGCCTGATCGCTGAGCTGACCTTGACCAAGTGGACAAACACGTTTGACATGAGCGAGCCCTATTTGTCCACAGCTTCTGTGGTCCTGGAGCTTGATAGCAAAGGCCTTGGGACATTTGTACTGAGCCACTCACCCTCAACCACCCCCTGGGGGACCCAGACTTCTAGCCCTTCCACCGCGAGCTGCCTTGCGAGGGTTTATGTGCCCTCGGATATAAATGCATCCTCTTTTGGAGTGCACCCCCACCCCGGTTCCTCTGTTGATGATGTTCTTTCCCCAAGGGATCTTTCTAAAATAGATTGGATGATGTTATTCTCCTGCTTAAAAAGCCTTCAATGAATCTCAGTTGGGTTTAGAGTAAATCAGATCTTTTTATCCTTGTTCTCCCCGCCACTCTATCCTCCAACCCAACACACACCCTCCATATACTTTAGCACACAAATGCTCTGTGTTTCTCCCCCCTTTACGCTGTTCCTTCTGCTTAGACCTCTCCGGACCACCTCTCCTCTGGGCTGCCTGGTCAACCTCTGTCCCCTGGTCAGCAGTGACGGTTTCTCAGGCCACGTACCTCCCACGCTTCGCTCTGGTCCCCTGCCAGACATCCCCTCCTCTCTCAGGCTCCAGCTCATGTGTCACCTTCTCTTAGACTTTGTCTGACTCTTGGATGTTGCCTTCGACTCTCTTTCTTCTATGTCACCCTAAATCTCCAAAATGGAAACTTCTTAAAAATTAAATGGACTGATTTTTTTTCCCCATCATTATCTGGAAAGGACATGCACCCTTTGACCCAGCATCCTCTTTTTGGTACTCCGTCCCATAAAAGTAAAAATACCAGCAATTAAATAGAACAAGAAGGTTTTTCCTTCAGTATTTGAAGTGGCACAATATTGGAATGTCCAGAATAAAGAGTGCACTTGGCTAACTTGTGAAACATCCGTGTTATGTGCAGCTGTTATTATAGAAACACTGAGTTTGATTTTTAGGAAAGGACTAGAGTATAAAAATCTGCTAGCTTCATACTAAAATGTACTCCGCCTTATACCAGGGACTGTGGCCATTAGGGTGTTCACACAACTCAGAAACAGCCCGGGCTACACAGTCAGGGCTTGGCAGAAAGGCAGTTCTTAGGGAGAAGGTTAAATGCAGGTGAACTGAAGGGAAGTCGGGCAGTTGGTGCAACTCTGGGGTAAGGAACCTGCCACTTCCCTTTGATAGCACTAGCGCCTCAACCCGGGAAAAGCTCCCTGAAGCAGCTGGCGCGCCCCGTGTGCGTGTGCACGTTGCATGCGCCTGTGTGTATGTGTGTAGTAAACGTGCGTGTGTTTGTGGGTGCGTCTGTGTTGGCGAGTGTACACGTGTATCTGTGTGCAGGTGTGTGTGTTTACATGTCTGTGCGTGTTTACACGTGCGTGCATGCGTGGCAGCATGCTCTGTGGGGGGGCTGGGCATTCTGAGACCCAGCAGGGCTGTCAGGGGCTGTCCCTACTCCTCTGTAGTCCCTTTCCACTCTCAGGAAACTATTCTTTGGCTGTGTCTTCTTTGTGGCTTACTCTGCTTCTTGAATGTACAGGTTTGTGTCTTTTGCCAACTTTGGGAAGTTTTTTTTTTTTTTTTTTGATGCCTACAGCACAGGAGTAATCAGCCCTGTCCTCTTTCTCTTGTTCTTCTGGGACCGTGATGACATGAATGCTAGACTTTAGTCATAGTTCTACAGGTCCCTGAGGTTCTGTTAATTGTTTTTCAGTCCATTTTATCTCTGTTGTTCAGACTGGGAAATGTTTATTGTGCCGTATTGAAGTCCACTGACTCTTTGTCTCCTTCATTCTGCTCTTGAGATCATCCATTGGGTCTTTTATTTTGGTTACCGTATTTTCCATTCTAAAATTTCCATTTGGTTCTTATTTATATCTTCTGTTTCTTTTTTGAGACTTTCTATTTCTTTGTTGGGATTTTTTTTTTTTAATTTCAAAATATTAAGGGGGTACAAATGTTTTAGGTTACATGGGTTGCTTTTGTAATATTTGAATCCTGGCTATAGGTGTGCCCATCACACAAATAGTGTTCAAAGTATCCATTAGGTAGGTTCCCCGCTCCCACCTTTCCTCCTCCTTCCCCCCTGCTTGATTTCCACTGAGTTTCACTTCCCATTGTGCACATGTGTGCTCGTCAGTTAGTTCCGGTTTAATAGTGAGTATATGTAGTGTTTGGTTTTCCATTCTTGAGATACTTCACTTAGGAGAATAGTTTCCACTTCCAACCAGATTGTTGCAAAGGTATTAATTCATGTTTTTAATGATTGAGTGATATTCCATGGTATACATATATCACATTTTATTAATTCGCTCATGAATTTATGGGCATTTGGGTTGATTCTCCATCTTCACAATTGTGAATTGTGCTGCTATAAACATTGAAGTGTTGGTGTCTTTTGGATGAAAAGTATCCGTTTCCTTTGGTTAGATACATAGTACTGGGATTGCAGGGTCAAATGGCAGGTTGATTTTTAGTTCTTTGAGGAATCTCCCTGCTGTTTTCCATAGAAGTTGTACTAATTTGCAGTCTCACCAACAGTGTCTAAGTGTTCCTTTCTCTCTGTATCCATACCAGCATCTATCATTTTTGGACTTTTTAATAAAAGCCATTTTAACTTGGGTAAGGTGATAACTCATTGTGGTTTTAATTTGCATTTCACTGATGATTAGTGACAGGCATTTTTTTCATATGTTTATTGGCCATTTTTCTTTCTTCGTTTGAGAAGCTTCTGTTCAAATCTTTTGCCCACTTTTTAATAGGGTTATTTGTTTTTTCTTTCTGATTTGCTTGAGTTCTTTGTAAATTATGGTTATTAGCCCTCTATTGGATGTGTAGCTTGTGAATATTGTCTCCCATTCTGTAGGTTGTCTATTTGCTCTGTTGATTGTTTCCTTAGCTGTGCAGAAGCCTTTTAGTATACTCAAATCCCATTTATTTATTTTTGTTGTTGCCATGACTGCCATTGGGGTCTAAGTCATAAATTATTTGCCTAGGTGGGTCTCTAGAAGAGTTTTTCCTATATTTTCCATTAGAAGTCTTATGGTTTCATGTTTTAAATCTAAGTCTTTTATCCATCTTGAATTATTTCTTGTGAGTGGTGAGAGATATGGGTCCTGTTTTATTCTTCTGCATGTGGCTATCCAATTTTCCCAGCACCATTTATTAAATAGAGCTTTTTTCCAGTGTATGTTACTGTCTGTTTTGTCAAAGATCAGTTGGTTGTATGTAGATAGTTTTATATCTGTGTTTTCTGTTCTGTTTAACTGGTCTATGTCTCTATTTTTGTACCAATAACATGCTGTTTTGGTTACTATAATATTGTAATACAGTTTGAAGTCTGGTAATGTAATGCCTCCAGATTTATTCTTTTTGCGTAAGGTTGTTTTGGCTATTCGCTCTCTTTTCTGGTTCCAGATGAAGGATAGAATTACTTTTTCTAGATCTGTGAAGTATGACTTTGGTAATTTGATGGGGATTGCATTGAATTTATAAATCACTTTGGGCAGCATGGACATTTTAACAATGTTGATTCTGCCTGTCCATGAGTATGATATGTTTTTGTATTTGTTTATATTTTCTGCAATTTTTTTCCTTAGAGTTTTCTAGTTCTCTTTGTAGAGATCTTTCACCTCCTTGGTTAAGTATATTTGTAGGTATTTTATTTTCTTTGTAGCTATGGTGAATCATATTAAGTCTTTGATTTGACTCTTTGCTTGACTATTGTTAGTATATAGAAATGCTACTGATTTATGTACATTGATTTTGTATCCTGAAATTTATTTGTCAATTCCAGGAGACTCTTGGTGGAATCTTTGGGGTTTTCCAGACACAAGATCATGTCATCAGCAAAGAGTCAAAGTTTGACCTCCTCTTTCTCCACTTGGATACCCTTAATATTCTTCTCTTACTGTATTTTTCTGGCTAGGACTTCCAGCATTATGTTGACTAGAAGTGGTTACAGTGGTCATCCTTGTCTTGTTCCAGTTCTTAGGGGAAAATGCTTTCATCTTTTCTCCATTCATTGATGTTGACTATGGGTTTGTCATATACGGCTTTTATAATTCTGAGATATATTCCCTCTATGCCAAGTTTGTTGAGGATTTTTATCATGAAAGTGTGCTAGATTTTATTGAATGCTTTTATGTATCTATTGATATGATCATATGACCTTTGTTTTTCCTTTTGCTTATGTGGTGAATCACATTTATTGATTTATGTATGTTAAACCATCCTTGCATCCCTGGGTCCTGGTGGATTATATTTTTGATGTGCTGTTTATTTTGTTTGCTAGTATTTTATTGAGGATTTTTGCATTTATATTCATAAGAGATATTGGTCTATAGTTTTCTTTTTTGGTTGAGTCCTTTCCTGGCTTTGGTATCAAGGAGATACTGGCTTCATAGAATGAGTTGGGGAGGATACCCTCCTTCTCAATATTATGCAATAATTTCTGTATTATGGGTTCCAGGTCTTCTTTGCAGGTCTGGTAGAATTTGGCTGTGAGCCCTTCTGGCCAAGGGCTTTTTCTTTTTTTTTTCTTTTTGCTGGGAGGTTTATTATTATTATTATTTAGTGAGGTTTGGATCTCACTGTTCATTATTGGTCTGTTCAGGAGTTCTATTTCTTCCTAGTTGAGTCCTGGGAGTTGTGTGTTTCTAGGAACTTATCCATTTCCTCTATGTTCTCTAGTTTATGTGTATAGAGATTTACATAATATTCAAGGATGATGTTTTATATTTCTGCAGTATCAGTTGTAATGTCACCTTTTTCAATTCTGATCGAGCTTATTTGCGTCCTTTCTTTTCTGTTCTTGGTTAATCTAGCAACAGGTCTGTCGATTTTGTTTATCTTTTCAAAGAACCAAATTTTTGTTTCATTAATACTTTTTTTTTTTTTTTAACAATTCATTTAGTTCTGCTCTGACCTTCATTATTTCTTTTCTTCCTCTGGCATTGGGTTTGGTTTGTTCTTCTTTTTCTAGTTCCTTGAGGTATGACATTAGGTTGTTAATTTGTGATCTTTCTGTCTTTTTGATGTAGGCATTTAAGGCTATGAATTTTCCCCTGAGGAATGCTTTTGCTGTGTCCCATAGATTTTGATAGCATGTGTACCCTTTGTCATTCAGTTCAAATAGTTTTTTGATGTCCATCTTAATTTAATTCTTGACCCAATAATCATGCATCTGCAGGTTGTTTAATTTCCATGATTTTGTGTAGGTTTGAGTATTTTTCTTATGATTTATTTCTAGTTTTATTCTGCTGAGAAGGTACGTGGTATGATTTTGATTTTTTTGAATTTCTTGAAAACTGTTCTGTGGTCTAAGATATAATCAATCTTGGAGAACGTCCCATATGCTGTTGAGAAGAATGTGTATTCTGTAGTTTTGGGGTAGAATGTTCTGTAAATGTCTGTGAGGTCCATTTGATTTAGAGTTTGGTTTAAGTCCATTATTTCTTTATTTATTTTCTGCTATGATGATTTGTTGAGCTCTGACAATGGGATATTGAGGTGCCTGGCAATTATGATGGTGCTATTTATTTCTTTGCTTTGCTCTAGTAAAATTTGCTTTATGTATCTGGGCACTCCTGTGTCAGGTGCATATATATTTAGGATTGTTATGTATTCTTATTGAATTACTCTCTTTACCATTATATTATGCTCCTTTTGGTCTTTCTTTACTTTTGTTGGCTTAAAGTCAATTTTATCTGATGTGATAATGGCTAACCCTGGTCTCTTTTGATTTCCTTCTGTGTGGAATATTTTTTCCCCATCATTTCATGCTGAGTCTGTGTGCTTTCTTGTGGTTTAGATGTGTTTCCTGGCAGCAGGAGATACTTAGGGTGTGTTTTCTCATCCATTCAGCCAGCCTATGTCTTTTGAGAGGAGCATTCAGTCCATTAATGTTAATTGATAACATTGCTATGTCAGATGTTGGTCTGTTCATTCTGTTGGTTAGTCCCATATTTCTTTGTTTTACCTCTTGTTCTATTGTTTTATAAGAGTTGTGAGCTTTGGGTATCTTTAAGGTGAACTTACACTGATGGGTATCTGTTGTGCTGCTTTGTGAATAGTGCTGTTCTGAGTATTTCATGCAGGGCAAGTCTGGTGATGGCAAATTCCATCAGTGTTTGCTTGTCTGGAAAAGATTTAACTTCTCCATCAATTTTGAATCTTAGTTTTGCCAGAAACAAAATTCCATGCTGGCAGTTGTTCTGTTTAAGTCAGTTGAAGACGAGGCCCCAATCCCTTCTGGCTTGTAAAGTTTTTGCTGAGAAGTCTGCACTTAGACTGATGGGTTTCCATGTGTAGGTTATTTGATACTTTTATCTTGCTGCTTACAGAATTATCTTCTTCATTTTGACTTTGGCCAGGTTGATTACTATGTGTCTTAGAGATGACCTATTTGCTATGAATGTTCCTGGTGTTAGATATCCATCTTGTATCTGTATGTCTGAATTTCTGGCAATACTGGGGAAATTTTCTTCAATAATTTCCTGAAATAGGTTTTCCATGCTTTTAGCTCTTTCTTCTTCTCCCTCAGGGATAAGTATAATTCGAATGTTCATTCACTTCACAAAGGCCCATATCTCTTTCAGTGATTGCTCAGCCTTTTTTATACTCTTCTCTGCCTCTTTGAATGACTAGATTATCTCTAGAGCCTTGTCTTCAAGCTCTGAGTCTTGTCTTCTTCTCCTTGGTTTAGTCTGTTATTAAAGCTTTCTGTTGTGTTTTGAAATTCCCTAAATGACTTTCATTTCTTTGAGTTCTATTATATCCTTTCTTATGTTGTCTAGCTCTCTAGTGACTTTTTCATTTTTTCCATTGATTTCCTGAAACAAAATTTTTTTGGCCTCCTTTTGTTGGTTTTCAACTTTCTCTTCAATTCCATTCATCTTATTTCCCATTCATATTCTAAATCCCATTTCTGTCATCCCATTCTGACAATTTCCTTGTGGTTGGAGTCCCCTACTGTAGCTGCATTGTGTTCCCTTGGGGGTGTCAAACTATTTTTTTTTTTATGACTACAGGGTTCTTTTGCTGGTTTCTTCTCATCTGGCTCCTCTTCTCTCAGCTCTGGGTTAATAGTATTGCAGGGCATCTGTTCTTTTTCTGGGAACTATTTTGAACCCAGTCCAGAAGTAACTGACAGCTGATTGGGGGGGAGGTCCTGAGTGAACTATTAGACCTTAGAAAGGTTCTGCTGGCCCAGCAGTAGTGATGGGGACTCAGTAGTAGGGCTTTGGGTCCAGGCACAACTCTGGAGTATCATGAGTGGAGTTGTAGTCCCGGTGGGGGCCCTGGAGCTAAAGCTCAGAGCCTCATACTTGGGCACAGTGAAAGCTTCATAGCTGACTCTGGGGATTTAGGGGCAGAGCTGCCCATATGGGGGGCTATTCCACCATTGTAGGGACTGCTTATGCCTGTTCATGCAGGCAGGGGCTTGTCTCAGTGGCCCAGGGTCTGTGTAGGTGGGCTGGAGATGCTGGTTGGTCAAGGTTCTTCGCTCACACCTAGGACCCACTGAGGCAGTCACCCCAGGCTCCCCAAGAGGTGCCTGTGATGTTTTGGGCTCCTCCTCTGTTCATCTCCCACGCTGGGGAGGAGGTATGCTTGGCCCCCAGTCACAAGGCACAATATGGGGGAGCCAGATGACTGGAGGTGATTCAAAGGCTACTACTGGAAGGCTGAGTCCTGAGCAGTCTCTCCAGACCTGGCTTCATGCACCAGAGTAATTAGGATGGCGTCAGTTGCAGAAGCCTGTGACTGGCAAGCACCAGATCTCTGCTGCACCTGCTTTCTGGTGGAATGTCTCTGCACAGACTCTGAGAAGGTCCCTGGTCAACCCAGAGGTCTACAGTGGAGAAGGGAGAGCCCACACACATTGAGCTGCCTGTAACTTTTATTTTTCTCCTAAAGAACAGGTTGCTTCTCTCCCTTGGGTTGCTTATATCCTGCTGTCTTCATCTCTTTCCAGCAGTGTGAATTGTATTGGGACTCTCGGCTTAATCTCTGAGATGGTGGGTGATGCTTGTGAGTAAGAATCAGCCACACCCTGTTTGACTGAGTTGGTAGATTCTGTAATGAGCTATATAGCTGTTCTCTCTGTCAGTGGTTGATGTTTGCAGGACAGAGCCAACTGCAGGGATATTCTTTTGTGCTTGTGATAAGCTCCAGTCCGTCAGGTGGAGCACTTGAATGCCCCAGGCTTTGGCAGGGGCCCTGTAGTTCTCAGGGGGTTGCTTGATCTTCACCATAGCAGAGGTGGGTGGAGGAGTGAGGCTGAGCATGGTTAGCTTGTTCAAGACTGGAAGGCTTTGCAAAGCCTCAACAGGGCTCAGAGATTGTTTTCTTGGCTGCTAGGGGAGCCACTAGGAGGAGGGTCCAGACTGGGAAGGCTGATCATGGAGAAGAGATCACAGTTCCCCTACTAGCTGTTGGGAGTAAGCACTTCCCTTCTTGTGTTACCACGGCCCTCCAGTTTCTGGTTGCAAATGGGTGTGCCAGAACATGACACACTCAGTTACTATGGTGCCATGGCCTGGGATCTTCCTGACAAAAGGACCCACCCAAGTATGATAGTATGGTTTTCCTGTGTGTGTGGGGTGGATGGGCACTTCCCCAGGTTGCCACATCTCAGTCTCCCACAGTATCCTCCCATCAGTTCTGCCCATGGCCCCCTCGCCTCCTGAGTCTAACTCCCAAACCTCATCCCTGTGTCACCCAGCAACCCACTCAAGTCCAAGAGGCACAGGATCTGGCCCGTGTGTCTAACCTGCTGGTGTGCATCTCTAAGAAACGCTAATAGGCAGGGAGCTCCCAGATCTGGTATCCCAGGTCCACTGCAGGTCCTCAAGGAGAAAGGTGTGGGCCACACTCTCGGTGGAAACCTCAGACTGGAGGATGCATCAGCAGGGGTAGCCCCCCAAATTTGGGCAGCCCCCCAAATTCTCAGCTCAAATTGCTCTCCCTGTTGCAGTGGATGGGGGAAGGGCAGGGAAGGACAACCATCTGAATGGAAGAAAGCTGGCTCTCTGGCCTCTTGGGTCACTCTCTTTGGAGGGAAACCCTGCATGGAATGTTCCAGCTCTGGGATCACACAAGTTCTCCCCCCAATTCTGTGGTCACCACAGAGCTTGGGCTTGTGGGGATGGAAAAGCTTACAAGTAACTTGGTAGCCTGTGATCACCAAAGTGTGGGAAGGAGAAAGGGGACCCCCTTACCCTTTCACTGGGCTCTGAGCCTGTCTGGGTTTGATCCTTGTTGATATCTTTTTTCCTTTATTATCCTCCTTCTCTGCTTCACAATTTTGCTCTGTGGGATCCCCAGCAAGCTCCAGCACTTTGCTCTTTGACCTACACTCAAGCTGCTGTGTCTTCCCTCTCCTCTCCTTTATCTGATGCTTTCCTTCCCTCCGGGGTTGTTTGGCAAGCTGTGTCTCTAGTCAGCCATCTTGTCCCTTGACTTTCTATTTTTTTTGCATTTGTTTTTACCATGCATGCACACGTGTGTGTGTGTGTGTGTGTGTGTGTGTGTGTGTTTAAAAACAGCTTTATTGAGTTGTGGTTCATGTATCATACAATTCACCCATTTAAAGTGCACAATCAAATGGTTCTTAGTGTGTTCACAGAATTGTGCAACCACTACCACAATCAATTATAGAGAATTTTTTATCACATAATAAAGGAACTCCATAACCATTAGCAGTCATTCCCCATTTCTGTCCCTGCTACCTATTCTCTCCTACCCATTCCCCGGCTCCAGGCAATCACTTATCTAATTTCTGTGTCTATATTTGCCAACTCTATTTCTGGTGTATTTATAATTGCTCATTGAAGTATTTTTGTGATGACTGATTTAAAATCTGTCAGATAATTCTAGCATATCTATTGTACCAATGTTGTCATTGATATTAGTTTCTTAGGGCTGCTGTAACTAAGTATTAATACCACAAACTGGATTGCTAAAAACAACAGAAATTCTCTTATAGTTCTGGAGGCTAGAAGTCTGAAATCTGGGCATTGGATAGGTTGGTTCCTTCTGAGAGCTCTGAGGAAGAATCTGTTCCAGGCCTCTCTGCTAACTTCTGGTGATAACTGGCAACCCACAGTGTTCCTTGGCTTGTAGCTGTATGGCTCTAATGTTTGTCTCTGTCACCACATGACTTTCTTTTTGTCTGTTTCTGTGTCTCTTTTAATAAGGAAACCAACCATATTGGATTATGGGCCCACCCTACTCCAGTATGAATTTTCTTAACTAATTACATCAGCAAAGACTCTCTACTTCCAAGTAAGGTCACATTCTGTGGTACAGGGGGTTAGGTCTTCAACACGTCTTTTGGGAAGGACACAATTCAACCCATAGTATTATCTCTCTATTATCTTTTTTCTCACTTGCTTTGAGATATGCCTGCTTCTTAGGATGAGGAGTGATTTTTGATTGAAGACTGGACTGTTTAAGTATTATGTTATGAGACTGTCTTAGTCTATTTTGTGCTGCTACAAGAGAATACCACTGACTTTTCTGGGTAATTTATAATGAACAGAAATTTATTTCCTCACATTTCTGGAGGCTCCAAGTCCAAGATCTAGGGGCTGGAATCTGGTGAGGGCCTTCTTGTTGGTTCTTCCCATAATGGAAGGTGGAAGGGCAAGAGAGGGAAAGTGGGAGAGAGAGAGAGAGAGAATAAAAGGGGCTGAACTCTCTCTTTTATAACAAATCAACTCCTATGATGATGGCATAATCCGTTCACTTTGGCCTCCAGGTTTAATCATCTCTTCGCTAGGCCCCAACTCCTATCACTCTTACATTGGGGATTAAGTTTCCAACACGTGCATTTTGGGGTGGGGGACACATTCAAACCAGAGCAGAGACTTTGGATTATATTTAAACATTTGATTTTATGTTGAATCCTCTAATACCACTCTAGCAGGAAAGGGGGGTACCTGCCTTGTTACTGCTAGGTGAGGGTAGAATGTCAAGTTTCATTCTTGGCTTCCATTGACACCAGAGTTGGTGGAGCTCTTCATCATTGGTGAGTAGGGTGGGATTTCTGGTTTCCCACTAGGCCTCCACTGACGTCTCCCTGGCTCTGCGTGTGCGTTTCGGGAGGGGGCAGTGAGGTAGGAGAGCCTCGCTAGTGACTCCCACACAGCTTCCAGTGACATCACAGGGTTGTGTGTCCTTACTTCTGGGAGGTAGTGAGAGTCCTGCCTCTCCACGTGGCCTCCTCTGACACTATCCCACCTGGGAGGGGAAACTTATTACTGCCTAGTAGGGGGTGGAAGTCTGGCCCCATCCTTTGGCCTTTGCTGATGTGATGGGGCTGGGGGCCACAGTATTTTTGTGTGGTGTTTTGCAAGAGTAAAACAACTGCTATGTAAAAGTTGTCTCTCTTGGGAGGCCGCCCTTTTCCTGATCCTTCGGCTGAGAGAGCAGGTTTGTTGGGGCATTTTTGTTGTCTGAACCACTGATGTGTTAGTGGCTGGCTTCTTCAGCTCTAAGTCTGGGGGTTTTGAGGCAAAAAGGCAACCCAGGGAACTCAATAGCATGCTGTTCCTTGAGTCTCCAAGTCCCAAGATGGTTTGCCTTCCTCTCTCTGACAGAAGACCTTTCAGAGTCTTCTGGCTATTTTTATATATTATCCAGGGATTTTAGTTGCATCTAGCAGATGGAATAGATAAAAGTATACCTATGCCATCTTCCAGGAAGCAGAAGTCCCTCAGTAGATTTTTTTTTGGGGGGGAGGGGTAACCTATTATTAGTGTAAATTATGTTAATATTTTTGCTATTGAATAATCCTTGTGCTGTTAGAATAAATTCCAGTTGTACACGTTGAGGCCTTCTTCTGATGCACTGTTAAATTTAAGTTGCTAATATTTTATTTGGAATTGCAGCATCTGTCTCCATAAGTGAACAGATTTATAGATTCTTGGTGTGTTTCTATGCTGTCATTTCCAGGATTTTGTTTACCTCCCTGAATGACTTGTGAGGCTTTCCATATTTCCCTATGCTATGGAAAGGTTTAAAAGACAAGAGGGGCATTAATTCCTTGAATGTTTAATAGACATTTCCCATAAAGCCTTTTACATTGCCACCATTTTTAGTGAGGGTTTTTTTTTTTTTTTTTGACAATCTAATCAGTTTCTTCTATGCTTCCCCATCTCAGATTCTTGCTTCACCCTGAGTCAAGTTTAAAATTTTCATTTCTAGGAAAATCGTTATTTCAAATTTATTGGCAACATTGTATCTAGTATTCTCTAGTAACCTTCAATCTCCTTTATAGCTCTATGCACTTTTAAAAAATATTGAATTTTTGTGTTTACTTCCTTTTATTTTCTGCCAGATGTTTGTACATTTTAATCAGAATTTTCAAATAACCAGTTTTCAGTTTGTTCAATTCAATAATTTTTTTTCTTTTTAGCTTTAAACTACAAAGATTAAATCTTTCATACTACCTTTAAAAATAATCCTATAGTTTATCATCTAACTTAGACAATTGAAAGCTGGGTTGATTAATTATAATTCTTTTTTGTTTAAAAATAAAAGTGGTTTTGGTGATCAGTTTTTCTTTGAGTTGGGCTTTGGTCTTCATATATAGTGATCTTTGTGTCTTTTGTTTTTAAATGATGCGTAATTTTGATTTTTAGTTACCTTTGAACAATGCTTTTGAAATTTTTTTTGTGATGAGTTTTTTATATTATTGTTTAGCTAAATATTTCTAGTTTCATTCTATTGTGGCCAGAGAACATTTCTTGTAACGTTCTTTTTTTTTTCTGAATTTAGTGACATTTTCTTTTTTGTCTTGTCTTGGTCAGTTTTTGTAAATATATAATGTTTTATTAGGTTATGAAGTCCTACACATATCTATTGAGTCATATTTGTTAATTACCATTATAACTGAGCTATTGCTCTTTTATGGATATGCCTGATAATTTTTAAAAGAGGTATGTTAATGCCACTATGCTAGTAGTTTTATCTCAGGTTTTCGAAAGTTTTTTTTTTTCTATATTTTGATTTTTTTGTTGCCTGGCGATTTATCAATGGTATTCCTCCTTGTTTTCCAATGCAGCCATGAGCTTATTCTTATATTTATTTTTCTTCTGTTGTTTGTGATTTGGCAGGAAAGGGAGGTATATATGTATATTCAACCTGCCATCTTGAACCTGAATCTCTTAACTTAAAAAATTACAATAAATACAAATCCTCAATTTTATCTTTCAGTTTTTTCTTTTTTTTTTTGGCAAGAAAACTGAATCCTGCAGTTCAATAGTGAGTTATCTTTCCAAAAAATGTTCAGAGTCTTCTATGATCACATATTGAAAGAGTTTTTGGGTGCTTTTTGTGGGAGAAAGTAGAAAATCTATGCCACAAAACATGTCATTACCACCTGAGACTGAAAAGATGCCGCCTGAATTTATTACTGAATTATGGATGCTTTTGCACATCTGCTCCTTTTCCCTACAATCCATCTTCCATATTGACACAAGTGGGCTCTTTCTGAAAAGCCTGAATCGCGTTGCTCTCCTGCTCAAAAGCATGTCTGGCTCCCTAGTACCTGGAGAAAAATGCCATAAGTCTTTGGCAGAACATTCAGAGCTCTTGCCTTTCTGGCTCTCCTTGGAATTTCATTTCTTATCACTCTTCTTCCCTGTTCCTTGAACTATACGTTCCTCCTCCCCATAGGTTCCCTGAAGGCATCACACACATTCACCACGCCCTGCCTTAACTCCTGCCGTTCCTCCTTCCTCATGTTCCCTCTTCCCTCGCCCCTGCCTACTCATCTTCCCAGGTGAGATCATGCATCGCTTTGTCTCTGAAACCTTTTAGGACTAACCCACAGCCATCAATTGTCCCTTTCTCTAAAGCCCTTTGTTGTAGCTGTCGTGATGATACGGAAAATGGTGGGCGCCGGGACGAGGCCACTTGCCACCTCCCTGTTGCTCTGCACTTCCTCGGGACAGTGCTGCTTGTGGCCAGTTGGAGGGCACGCTGCTGGGGTCAGGCCCCTCAGGCGCACAGCCCCGCCGGGGACCCCGCGTGGGCCGGAATGCCCCCAGGCCCACGGGCCGCTGCCTGTTTCTGGCCACGCTGTTTGCGTGATCCTGATTGGGTAATTTTTGAATCCCACTGTTTTTGACTGGATGTTAAAGCTTGTTGCTGATTGGATGTTAAAGCTTGTAGTTGATTGGACGCTTCTTGAGCCCTACCAAGGGTATAAAAGCAGGGGGCAGAAGGGCAGGAAGGGGAGAACATCGGAAAACATGAAGAGAGTTGTAACACTAGGTGTGACTGAGCCTGCTATAGAAGAGTAAAGGCTGTTCTCCGACTCTTCGTGTGCTGCTCGGTTCTTTTCCCGGTCAAACGAATAAGAGCAGTAACAAGAGCTGTAACGGTAGCTGTACACACTGCCGCAACAGTGACATTGATCACTGTTCAATTCCTACTGGACACAGGAGTGTATGTGACCAGCTCACCCATCGGCCCGTGACCTTCTTTTAAGGGCAAGGCTGTGCCTGATTTAGCTCTGTGTTCCCGGGGCCTCAGGAAGAGTCTACCACATGGAAAATGCCAGAAAATAGGTGGCATGGCTACATCAAACCAGATTCTTGGACTGGAAATGGAAGTGCTATTTAGTAGGGGATAAGAACACAGGTGCTGGGGAGTCTTAGCTGATTAAATCCCCAAATTTCTAGTTCTGAGCTGGAACCAAGAACAGGTCCTTTTTGCTCCAAATGATTGGGTCTTCACGTGGAAAAGAGACTGACAAGCTCTACTCCCATCCTGCCCAGGCCCAGCATGAAGGAGAGGCAAGGACCTCTGGCCTGCTGGCGAGTACAGGGCCCCAGCCTTGCATGCATCCTGGCAGGCCCACCAAAACCTGGGAGGAGGGTCGTGGGGGAGAGGGCACGGGTCAGCCTGCAGGTTCCTGAGCAGGTGGGACTACCTTTCCAGCCAGGTGGGACAGCAGCCCTGTCTGAGAACCTTGGCAAGGTCAGGGCCAAAGTTGCCCCAGATGGCTGGTCGTGGAACCGATTGTCACCCTCCATGAGAACAGCCCTAGATCCAGTGGCAGTGCTGTTCAGGCACGGGTAGCCCAGCAATCCTTTTAAATCCTATATATTTTATTTCTCAAGCAGAGTATTTGCTCCTAATGTCAAACAGCTGCAGTATAATCAAATTACATCAGCCTGTTTTACGTTAAGGCCAATAAGTTTCATCTAATTTAGATGTCTGGTGAACAAAAGGAAAAGCCCCGATCACCAAGTGATAACTGTAGGGCGCCTGGACCCTCCCAACATGGTTTTTTCTGGAGATTTCTGTCTGTGCATGGGTAAACACTTTGGTTCTACCACTTACTACCCATACCATCTTCAGCAGCTTCACCTTTGTAAGCTTATTTTCTCTTCTGTAAAATAAAGATAGCAACAGTGTCTATTTCCAAGGCTTTTTGTGAAGACGAAGTGCAATGGTGCATGTGAAGCATTTAGCACGGTGCTTGGCAGATTGTAAGCACTCGGTAAATATTAGCTATTACTGTTATTATCTTGCACAATGATGAGCAGCGTTGCTGCGGTCACGCGGTGGCAGCTGAGGGCCAGGAGGGGTGCGGAAAGCAGCTTGTACCTGGAATTCCTTCAGCAGGCTGGTTTGTTGATGCAGTGTTAAATTAAGGCTCATTAATTCATTGCGAAAACAAGCCTCCAAAAGGGCTTGGAATTTGCAGCTTCTCCTGTTGAATTAATGCTGCACGGAGCCACTTTATTTTAAGAATAATAAATGCTAGCTCCACAGTGGAGCAAACGGCCGCTGCTGTGTTCGCCGGGTGGCCTCACCGGGTGGCTGCTGGTGCCGCCTGCTCCCTGGAGGGAAGCTGCCGAGCGTGTGCCTGGCAGTGACTGAGCCCAAGGCCGTGGCCCTGGGCTCCCACAGTGGATGTGAAGTGGGCACGGCGCAGGGTGGCGAACAGGCGGTGGAGACAAGACTGGCGCCTGCCTGCAAGATGCAGAGAGGATGAGGGAGGAGGGGCTGGCGGGAGCTGCCGGTGCCTGGCCAGAGAGGCAGAGGCCAGTCTAGGGCGGGTGCTGGGGGTGAGGGTGGGGAGCCAATCTACACCTGCATCTCATCCGTCCCGTGCTGGGCCACTGACTGTCGGGATCAGAGGCAGGAATGTGCCCGAGAGAACCTGCACTAAATACAGAGAGGGAACGGGAACCCCATCTGTTTGTCCACTTAAGGGAGTCATTTCACAGTTAACAAGCCATGCTGGAAGACCTCAGAGTTCGAGAAAGCTTCCTCTTGTGATTCCTAAAAATCTCTGTGAGTCCTGCACTGTCACAGCTGAAAGGGACTTTAGAAATCCTTTAGTTCAATTGCCCAAGTTAAAAAAAAAAAAAAGGTACAATTTGTTTTTGTTTCTATCCAGGTTATACATAATTCAAAGAGCCCAACAGGTCCAGGAGGCTTGTTAGCAACAGTCCTCTCCCGTTTCCATCCCCGGAGGCACCGACTTTCAACTCTTTAGCCTCGTCTGGTGGTATTTTTCTCTTATCTTTAAATAATAAGCTTGTAGCTCCTTCTGTATTTTTCAGTTTGGGGCCCTGTCTACTGGTTTCCTGCTGTGGATGAGACGGATGGGTTTAGCTCTTTCATCTCCTCCACGCCCACCCCCTTCCCTCTCCTCCCAAAAGAGTGTGATGGTTTGGGGGCGATGGCTCTGCCACGTTCACATCAAGATCCTGCGTGAGCATCTCTGCAGCAGAACCGTGACGTGTCCCGTGATTGCTGTAGTTGCCAAGCCTCTGTCTCCCCTGCAGTCAGTAAATGTCGCGGGGCCTTGATTTCCCTGGTGTTCTGCGGGCTTATCACCAGCTCAATGCCAAACTCTCTGCCAGCTGTCTAAATTTCCCCTGAAGGTGTCCAGATGTATTGCATTTTTTTTCCCCCTGAAGAAAGCTGTTCTAGCCTGCTACTTGGTTGTCACCTGGGACCTCTCATCTCATCTCCATGGAGATTCACTTCCCCTCTCTCCTGGGTGGGCTCTCCTGTGTCCTCTGTCCTGTTTCTCTTTCTCTCTTTGCCCCATTGTTGGGTACAACACATCTCTACGTTGTCCTCATGAGAAATGATGCTTGGAAGGTAGATTTTTCAAAGTTTACACGTCTGAAAATATCTTTATTTAACCTTTATACATGATGGATAACTTGCCTGGGTAAAGACTCACAGGTTTGTAAGGATCATTTTCCTTTCAATGTGGGTCCTTCAGTTTGGGGAATTTTTGTGCAATGTTTCTTTCCTTTTGTGATTTGCTCGGTTCTCTCTCTCTCTGAAGCTCCTATTGTTTGCGTGCTAGACTTTCTGAACTAGTCCTCTAGTGTATTTTTCTCCCATTTCCCCCACCTCTTTGTCTTTGGTTCTGCTTTTAGGGAGATTTCTCTCCATTTTGGCTTCTATATTTCTACTGAATTTTTCATGTCTGTATAATTTTAGGAGTTATTTATTGTTTTTGTTGTTTCAGTTCTTTTTTAACAACAACCTTCTCCCCCCTCTATGATTGTTGATTTCTCTCTCTCTCTTTCTCTTTCTCTTGCTTGCTCTTTTAACATTTTCTCTGCTCCCTTCAAGTTGCTCTTTTCCCCATGCTTAAGTTTTTGTCTTTCATATGGAAGTTTTCCTGGACTGCCCAGGAAGCTTAGTTGTGGCTCCTATTTAAGAGATAGCTGGAAGCTGTGCTTAGGGATGGAGCTTGTTGCCTGTGGGCTTCACTGCAGGTGGTCTCTGGGGCATCCCAGTGTCGGTATCTTTAGGTTTTTTCCTCTGGGAATTGTCAGATGATCTAGAAAAGATCTTTCCACATCCTGCCTGGCAATCTGGGAGCTAAAGGAGGGAGGAAGGCCGGGGGTGGAATTCCCCTTGCTCTCAACTCTTCTTGGTGTTCCCTAGTCTCTAGGTTTTTTTTTTCTTTCCCTAGGGAATAGACCTTCCAGAGACTATGCCTTCATTTCTCTGCAGGGATGAGGAAAAGGAACTTGGATTTTCTTACATACACTATCACCCAATACCTTGTTTTTGCTGCAGGTCACTCTCCACTTCCAGTGGACCATGGTAATGGTACCGTGTTTCCCTGAAAATAAGACAGGGTCTTATATTTATTTTTCCTCAAGAAGACAACCGAGAGCTTATTTTCAGGGGGTGTGTTATTTTCCCCTTAAAGCCTCAGCTTGCAGCATGCACAGAATGGCCAGGACCTGACAGGGGGAGCCCACCTTGTTGGTGGGGCTGCCCGCACCTTTCTGGTCACCTCTGGGACAGTAGCTGTCACGATGGGGCAGATGAGAAGGACTGCTCGTCTTCTTTACTGCTCTGGGACGAAATGCATGGGTTGTGCAGATACGCTGCGTAGCCACGCCCGTCACTAGGTCTTATTTTCGGGGTAGGGCTTATATTACGCAAATGCTTAGAAATCCTGCTAGGGCTTGTTTTATGGGTAGGTCTTATTTTTGGGGAAACACGGTAGTGAGCGCTCACAGATGTGAACCAGGTTGCTTGGCTTTCCTCATTCTTGATTGAGACTCAGATTTCTTAGCTACAACCCTTCCAACTGCTTCTCCAACTGCTTTCCTGCTTCTAAAATTTTGTTATTTTGTTGCAGTTGTATCCTTTCACTTATTTTTAAAAATAACTTATGGGCTTATTCCTTAAATCATTTTAGTATTGTTTTAGTAGGGTTTGAGGTAGAACAGAACTAATTGCATGTGTTTAATCTGCCAACTTTAACTTTTTAAGATCACGTATAATACATGTTTACTGTTGAAAAATTAGAAAATATAGTTAAGTAAAAAAGAAATTGTAATCAGAGTAATAATGCCCTTAACTAAGGAAAACTGTTGTTAACATTACAGAATTACATATTTCTATCAGTCATGTATGTCAGATATATGAATTCTATCTAAATATACTATACGTACACAATGAATATGTATATACACACAATATATCCACAATAAATATACTATATATACATAATATGCTATAGATACACAATCAATAAACATTATTTTTAATCTTATTGTGAACACTTTTTAAAGTCACTAAACATGTTTCTAAAATTGTTTTAATGGTTCATATTATTTCATGGAATATTTTACAACGTAGTGTATTTTTGTCCAGTTCTACATGATCGGTTGTTTGGGTTTTGGCCACCAATTTTTCAGGATATCATGGTAAAGGCTGTAATGAACAACACTATTCCCAAAGCTCTCTGTGATAAATTTCCTTAGGATAACTTCCTAGAATTGTTGCACCAAAAGTTTACTTATAATTCTTTTAATTCTCATTACCCAGTCGTCCCTCAGCAAGATCACATGCATTTCGGCCTCTATGTGTCAGAGCCTGGATTCTTCACCTTCGCTGACATAGGTGTTAGATTTTAAAACAAGGCCCGAATCCGATAGGCCCGATGGTGTCTTCCTAGTGCTTTGATGTGTGCGTCTTGGATTCCTGCGAGGCTGAGCGGCTATTCCTACTCATTGGCCTGTATAGTTCTTCTTTTCTGTCCTGCGGCAATCCACCGAACCTCACGGCACTTGCAGGTAGAAGGGAAGGCTCCGGGCATTCGGGGGACACACTGGGCTGCCCCACTGAGGGCTGAGGGACTGTCAACACCTGGGCTTCACACCTGCATCTTGGGAGCCTCGGAGGCAGAAGGGACTCTCAGCTGGGTGTGGATCATCATCTGCTGGCTTGATGGGCCTGCAAATGACACTCTGCAGATGGCACCCTGCTGGGGGACGGGGGAGGAGGACTCTGTCCCCAGGTCCTCGTTAGCCAGTGTAGGAGGCAAAGGGCTTCCTCTGTCGCTGGAGTCTGTCAAGGATCAATATGTTGCAGCATATGTTTTGCAGCTTCCTGGGATTCTCTGATAAATCTCTCGAGACTCCTTTATTTGTCTTTTTTTACCCCAAGGTTACGAAGCCAACTGTTTCCCTCCGCGTACAGATGCGCAGAGGCAGGGATGCTCATTTGTATCAGAAACAGACTTCTGAGGATGGAGGCTTCAGCGGACGCTGGCACCTGCCTCGGGACAAGGTGGGTGTGGCGGGCAGTGGGCAGGGCTCCTCCAAGCCGTGCTCAAATCACAGGACAGAAGAGCCTCCCCGGGACAGACCCCTCTCCGAATCTTGTTGTTCTTTCCTTCACAGCCGCAAACTTTGGCTTTCAATGTGCAAGGCCCTGGGCATATTTCCTGCCCTCAGGACACTGGCCAGGTAGCAGGGGAGATAACTAGCCACCGTTATGTCCGGCACCTACTGCGTGTCAGTGATGGAGTTAATAATAATGCTAATAAAGCCTCTCACTTATTTGGCTGCTAATGTAAGTCTGGCCCTGTAAAGCATGCTCTGTGCTCCCCGCAGGAGCTGACTGTATTGGGTCTTGCTCCTGGAAGCATGGTCCGGGACCAGTGGCGATGGCCTCACCTGAGACCCTCTTAGAAATACAGAGTATCAGGCGCACCCCAGACCCACTGAATCTGAATCTGTAGCCTAACAGGATCCCCAGGTGGTTCCTGTACGGATTGTTGCCCCATTTTACAGACAGGCAAACTGAGGCTCGGTGGGAATTCAGCAACTTGCTCAAGGCCACAGGGTACCCTGAAATTAAGTGGAGATTCGAACCCACATCCTGGTTGTAAGAACTGCTCATTTGCCAGTCCACGATGCTACCTCATGGGACGCAGCTGGTGTTGGTGAAGGCTAGACCCCAGTGCAGCGGAGAGCTGAGTCCTGGGGAAGGGGGGTACTCCCTAGATTTCGGATTTCACAGGAGGAAACAGCCAGGAGGGCTTCCTGGAGGAGGAGGCATCTAATTAGTCCTAGAATGAGCAGGTGAACAGGACCTGCAGAGAAGGAGACAAACCTATATGAGGTGGAGGAAGCAGTACGAGCAAAGACAGAGGACTGGAAGGATGAGCACCACTCACCCAGAACCTTCTCTTGATGGCTGCAGACTCCTGTGGTCAAATATGCAGCAAAGGATTTGCAGTAGAATGGCGGTGACTCAGGAGAGCCCTTGATTTCCCATTGATCTGCGGCTGCCAGAGGGACAGAGGGAGCGGCCACATGGCCCCTGCCTTTCTTGTACAACACCCTGCAGGGCGCTTAAAAATGGGCCTGCCTGGGGAGGCTCTGGGCCCCCAGCCCCTTTCTGGGTCTGGGGACACCTTTCCTCCCGTGAGCCCCTGCTGTGCCATACTCCTCAGCTGCCATGCTCGGGGAAAGGCTTGGATATCCCTGGCCCTTGGACACAGAAACTCCTCTCTGGGCAACAGCCAGTGGTCCAATTGAAGGTCATAACGTGACCTTGTCCCTGCTCCCTGTTCTGACCTTGGCAGTCGGTCATCTTCCCAGCATACACAGAGGCTAACCAACCGTGGTGGTGCTTGTGGAAGACAAAACCAAACACAAAAGCAAATGGGCTGACTTACATAACAGGGGCAGCACCCCAGGTGCGAGGATGAGGGTGTCTCTTCAGGGTGTTTTGTCTTAGACTTTAAAGCGAGGAGTTGCCGTGTTGTAGGTCGGGTGACATTACAGGAGAGGTTGTTTTTGGAGTGGGGGAGGAGTCTCCATCAGCCAGCTGAACAGGAAACGTTGCTCTCTGTGTCCAGCTAGCTTCAGGACAAACAGCTCAGTGAATCACTTATGAGACAAAGAATGGAGATTTGGAGAGTCTGTGTCTGGCCTTGTCTGGGTAACACGGACTCATCCTCACATCATAAGTTACACAGGGAAGGGCGGTTCTTTGCGGCCAGCCGTTTCCCGAGCACAGACAGCAAGGGGGGGGGATGTCTTAACCGTCGCTGTTCGATGTGCACAGGGCTTAAGGAACAGTCGAGGTCACCAGGTCGGGATGTCCGTGCACAGAGGTGTGAGGGGAGCGACCTGGTTGGAGGTGCGAGGGCCAAGATACTCCTTTAAAGTTGCAACTGCACAGAAAGCATGCTGTTTATACTTGGATTGTATATTAATAAAGATCAATGCAAATGGCAGAATGTTCGAAGGATGTTCTTATTAGTGTTTTACAACTAAGACTACAAAAGCAGGAATTTTCCACACCCAAAACTATCATTAAAGTCAGCATGGTATACGTCAATCGCTGGCACGTATGTCGCTAATGAAACAGAGAATGAGGAGAGAGAAGGGCCTGTCTGCAACCCCACGGCCGCCTTGGCTGGGACGTACCGCCGGGCTCGGGGAGGACAGGACACCGCAGTGCGGGGCTTCTCAGATCTTGGTCCGTGGACAGCGTGCTTTAGAACCACCTGGGAGGCTTGCTAAAAATGCAGATTCCTGGGTCCCCACCGGGAGCTGCTGACTCAGAACTTGGGCACCGGGTGCAGGAGGGCTAAGGGGGCCTACGGGGACCAGGGAAGCCTCCCCTGTGAGAGAGATGATGAAATGACACCCGAGAATGCATGGGAGGAGAGGGAGAGAGAAGGAGGATTCCAGACACAGGGACAGGATGTGCAAGGGCCCTGTGGTAGAAGCAGTCTGGGACCCTGGCGGATCAGACGTAAGTCCTTGTGTCTGCAGAGCAGCTGCAGGAGGGGGCTGCACCGCGGGAGGCTGCAGGGAGAGCCCGGGCCAGGTCTAAGAGACGTGGGGAGTCACCCATGGATTTAGCTGGGGTGGGCGGGTGGGAGAGATGGGCTTGTGACTTGATCACTGGCCCATCCCATTCACAGTGTCCAAAACTAAAGCCACACTCCTCAGGCCCTCAACCTGCTCTCTCTCGGTGAGGGCCACCGCCCACCCAGATGCCCAAGCAGAAGCCTGACTGTCACCTGGACTCTTCCGCCTTGTCCCAAGCATCTTTTGCATCTATCTACTTCTCTGCATCCCTCCTCCCCCGGCATTACCTGAGAGTGGGCAGCACCTGCTCTCACCTGGACAAGGGCGGCCGCCCGGGCTTCGCGCCCCTGGCTCACTCCCTGCGCCATTCTCCCCACAGAGTAGTCAGGCCGACCTTCCAAACTGCCCGCATCCCCAGTGAGACCCCTGCCCATGCTCGGTGACCCACTCAACTCCCCACTGCTCGCCCGAACCCCACCTCCGCTCAGCCCAGAGGCCCTCCCCTGCAGGCTCCTCACCCACCCCAGCACACCCTCCGGGTCCCCGCTGCCTCCTCAGGAAACACTCCGGGGCCTTCCCAGGCAGGGCCAGAAGCTCCTGCCTGGGACTCGGACTCTGCAGCCCCTTCCTGCCCTCTCTACTAGGCGCTCGCCACCTGCCACTGCAGGGACCCACTCGCCCGGTCCCCAGGAGACCCCTGCCTGGGGGCCCTGGCTGCCAGGGCTGCTGTCCCCCCATCTCCCCCTCCCTCCCCGCATCCCTGCCTCTTCATCTTCTCCCTTTGGCGTTAGTGCTTGCGAGACCATCCAGGATAATTAAGAGAGAAGTTTTATGCTGTTTATGGGGCTTTGATCAAAGATTTTAATTAACCTACCTTGCTTTAAGCCTTTAAAAGTTCATTCCCCAGGGCTGACCATTTGATAATGGAATTAATGCTTCGAGGCAGAGAGGGGGTAGGGGAGGATGGAAGAGGCGGGCCCAGTGAGTGTCTCGTTAACCCTTCCCGAAATGGACAGATCTCAGCTCAGCCCAAAGGACTCGTCTCCATTTGAGCCACTCACCAATGGAATGAGGTGCTTGGCGTGGTGGTAAGAACCCCACCTGTGGGGGTATGATGGCAGATGCGAGACAAGCTCCCAGGAAGGAGTTATAGCTGTGAGTAAATCATCGCCTCACTGATCAGACTAGGTCATCTTAGGGACCTCCCAGCCCTAGGGTTCATTCTTTCTCTCCCTATGCCATGCTGGGCAGGGGCAGGGCGGCCAGTCTGACACACAAAGACACATACCTGGGGCTGCGGTTTGAGGCCAAACCTGCTTTTCTGATAAGAAGACAAATATGAAAGGCAACTAACACTCGTAGAGCCAATACCCCAGCAAAAATCCCTTGCAGCCCTCCTCCGTGGAAGGCAGCAGAGCAAATATTCGAATATGCATCTGTGCAGATACCATCCCCGGGGTTCTAACAGTACTAGTGGACACCTGTGTAGTCTGCTTGGGAAGCCCCAGACTGAGTGTCACTGGGGAGGCAGGTGTCCTGTGGGGGCTCCTTAGCAGGTGTGCACGAAGAACAGCCCTCCTAGAGCACAGGCCCTGGGGTCCAGCCGTTCCCAGAGGCCAGCACCTCCCGGACACCAGCATCTCACTTAGCTTCAATGAGGGTCTTGGTGGGACAGTCAAGGTCTTATACTCAGAGGGAAAAGCGAGTGCAGTTGGGACTGTCTGGGGCAGGTGGGGTGTGGGGTGGGGAGGGGGGAGGGTGCTATTAGCCAGGGTCTGTGGAGCTCACCAGCCGCTCTGCAGGCAGGCCCCAGGCCAGCTGTTCCATGCCCATCACCTCACGTGACTCTGGCCGGTAGTGTTATTTTCCCATCCAACAGTTGAGGAAATCGAGGCTCCTCGACATATGGCTCCCCAGGGCCTGGGGGGAGAAGGCACCGAGTTTCTGGCCCTTCCTGGTCTGGACTCCAGTGTGCTCTTCCCCAACACCCCAGAAATTTCCCAGCTGCAGGTGCTGGCTGGCTCCTTCCCACTCTCCTTCAACACCTCGTTCCCTGCCCGCCACGCCCGTGCCCAGCCCCGGCTGCAGCTCTCCCTGGACTCCCACTTGTATTTTGCCAGTTATTTCCTTCTTTCTGGCCTTATAAATATCTGTTTTAATGCCCAACCCCTGGACAGAGACTATTTCAGGGGAGACCACGTGCAGTTTATCTTTGTCTTGGGCCCCAACCCAATAAGCACCCCACTTCGCCAGTGCAGAAGGCTCCATTCCTACACCACCATCGGTTTCCGGGACGATGAATAGAAATGTTGAAACATTAATCAACAAATATTTCCCAGGTGCCCACTGCGTGCCACCTGGGGGTGGGGAGGTGGTGGGGGAGCTTCTCATTGTGAGCCTTTCTGCCTTGTTTGAACTGTGGAGTGCGTGCGTATGTCACTTTGACTTTAAAATGCATATTTAACGAATGAAACAAATGGCATTTTCTTTCCTCTCCCACTGAAATCACCTATTAGAGGCAAAAAGCCAGATTCCAACTGGCTGAGCGTGAACCTCACACGGGAGAATGTCAGCTCCCCATCTGGGTGGCCTAGATTCAGAGAGAAGCCCTTGCATATCCTAATTATGTCCCGGTGTCGTCACTGATTCAGAGGGAAAAGAGCAACGTTTCTTTAGGAAGCCGTTTCCGGGAGAGGCGGGAGAGAGGTATACGATGCCAGGTCCAGCACGGGGGGCCCCTCCCAGGCCTGTCTTTAGGGCAGCTGCCATGGCCGGGGCCTGGGAAGTACAGATTCTGGTCTGTAT
Source organism: Mirza zaza (assembly GCA_008750895.1). Taxonomy (NCBI): domain Eukaryota; kingdom Metazoa; phylum Chordata; class Mammalia; order Primates; family Cheirogaleidae; genus Mirza; species Mirza zaza. The sequence goes on along the minus strand of VSMD01066316.1, from coordinate 50,743 downwards.
CACCTCCCTGTTGTTGGAGAGGACCGTGCAGGCAGAAGGGGTCTTGAGGCAGGGCAAGGCTGGCCGTTGTCCAGATGCAGGGGAAGGGAGAAGAAGAAGGCCAGTGTCTCTGTCCACATGCAGAGACTGGGTGCAAGGCCCGAAGCTTCCCTACACCTCCTAGAAATTCAGGTGAGGAAAAGGCACGGGGTCGCCTTTACAAAGATACGATACATGTAGAACTTGATCAAGTAATGGGGAAGAACCGCTGGGATGATTGGGGACAGTACAGTGCTCATTGCAATGCTCATTTTAATAAGTAGTCACATTTGGGCGGAACAAGATCAAGGATTGTTTGCTATGGCCTAGACCGTCATGGATAAAGACGATGTGCTCAGGCATGGTTCAGACTCTGAGCAGCTTGCAGCTGAGATCAAAAGAAATGAAATGAAATTTAATCCGCTGCCTATTTCTGATGAGATAGAATTTTTAGTTTGAGTCTAACCAAGTTATTAATAGATACCTGCAAAACAAAAACATCAACACTCTTTAGAGTAATATGACAGAATCCAGAGTCCCTACACTATAACAATCCATAAAATTAAGATAGGATCCCAAATTGTTTGACGTATAAAGAAACAGGATAGTGGGACCAGTTCTCAAGGGAAAAGACCATCTTTTAAAATGAAGGCCATCTTTGAGATTGGAATTATTAGACAAAGGTGTTAGAGCAACTACAACTATAGTTATATTACAATTATGAAAAAACATGCTGATAATGGAAAGAAAAGGGAAAATCTTAGCAGGGACATAGAAGCTGTAAAAAAAAATACAAATTCTAGGACCAAAAAATAAATATTTAAAATAAATAATTCATGGGGCTGTCTTATTAGCAGAGAGGAGGTGACAGAGGAGTTAGTGAATTTGAAGATAGATCAATACAATTGACTAAATCTTAGAAACAGAAGGCAAAAAAAAAAAAAAGAAAATTGAAGAAAAGAAACAGAACTTCAGGGACCTAGGGGAGAAATATGAAAAGTCTCTAACATGTAAGTAATTAGAATTCCAGAAATGGAAGAAGGACTAGATGAAAACCATTAGAAGAAATATGGCCCAAATCTTCCAAAAATTGGGGGTTAGGACATATATTTACGCACTCATGAGTCTCGGCAAGCCCAAAGGAGAATAAATAAGAAGAAAATTATGCCTGGGCATATCAGAATTCAGCTGCTAAAATCAACGTGTCAATCAGAAGGGTTTTTACTGCCAGGAAGGAGTGTATTTATTTATTCAGTGAATATTTACTGAGCTGCATGTGTATTAGGCACTGACCGTGTGCGGTGAGCGTCACTCAACGCCAAAGTCTTATAGAGCAACAGGAGTCCCTAGAGTTGCAGTTGCTCTAAGGTTACGTTTTTTTTTTTTTCAGTAAGCTCAAATTTACATGAAAATAGAAGCCCAGTAAACCTGGAGTTCAGGAGGTGGAGACAATTCAAGGAAACCAGATATCTTTGAACTGAGCACCTCAAAGAAGAGCATTACAAACTTTTGGGGTAAGGGGTGAGGTCCCAGGTGGGAAGAAGCTTTAAAATAATAAAAACCCAAGGGGAGAATTTCAGGGGAAGGACATTAAAGCATCCCTAGACTCTGGGATGTTCTGCCAATAATTTCAGTTTGGATAAAAATCTAAAGTAAAGGGGGCAAGGCGGGGGGTGGGGGGGTGTCATTGTATGGTTATCTTCGGCGATTCCCAAAGGCTTTGCGAGGAGTTGTCTTGAGGTAGGAGCCAGAAAGTCACCCTTGTGGTGCTGGTGTCTTGGGGGAAGAGGGCCACTCATCAGTCCACCCTTGAAGCTGGTGGGGGTGTCTCTGCTGAGAATCAAGGATGGACCCAGAAGGGGAGGTCATCAGATCAAGGTCGTTCAAACACGAGGGGTGGGAGGGGGAGAAGCAGGGCCCGTCTTTTCCCCAAGAACATTCTCCAAAAGAGGCTGCTTTTCAAATGAAACATTTAAAGTGAATATGTTGTCATGTCGAAAGTTAAGACAATAAAAAAGACGCCAGACAGAGAAATGTGAGAGCAAAGGGCATTGGCTCAACACTTCGGCTGAAGCAGCAGTGGCCAGATGACAGTCTGGGTGTAGGGATGTGGGGTGGCGGGAGAATGTGGAAGCTTTCTTGGTGTTCACCTCCAGTGGAGGGCAGAGTGTTTTTCTTATTAGCCTTCCCCAGAGAAACAGAACTAATAGGATGTGGATGTAGATTAGGTGTGGATATAGAGATACGTCTTAAGCAATTGGTTTGTGCAGTTATAAAGGCTGACAAGCCCACATTCCACAGGCAGGCCACCAGGCTGGAGACCCAGGGAAGAGCCGAGTTCTCGTCCAAAAGCTGTCCGCCGCCATAACTCCTTCCTGCTCGGGGGGAGGTCAGGTTTAGTCCTATTCAGGCCTTTGACTGATGGGATAAAGCACACCACACCTACTTATGGAGGGCAGCCTGCTTTACTCAAAGTCCCCCAAGCTAAATGTTAATGTCACCCCAAACACCCTCAAGAGAGACATTCAGAAAAATGTTTGACCAATTAACTGGTCAGCATGGCCCAGCCAAATTGTACCATAACATTAACTATCTCAGCTCCCCCGTCAGGGGAAGGAGGCAGGCTTTTTGCATGAGAGCAGGGATGTCTTACCTCTGGGCCTTATTCCACTCTCAGGAGCCCGGGTTCTGTTCCTATAAGGCACAGAGGTGGTCCTGACTGAGGACAGGAGAAGGAGTGGTCACTAGGCACCAAGTGATGGGAGGACCGGCTGAGTCACAGGCTGCCTCGGAGCGGGTCACTCGGGTCCAGGATGCTCACCAGGCTGGAGCCCAGACCACGCAGCTGTGCCCACAGCATCATGTTCCAAAGACGGGGAGGAAGGGACAACCCCACAGCCGATGGCAAACACCTGCACGGTGCTCACCGCGTGCCAGACGCCGCCCGCAGCACCCTCCATATTCCAGTGCAGTTAATCCGCAGTGACATTATGATACAGTCTCTTACTGCACCACATCCCCATGGTGCAGATGATGGAAAACCGAGGCTAAGCTGGGATGTGAACCCTCCAGAGCTTTCAGTCTGAATTCCTGGTCTGTACTGAAGTGCGAGATAGGAATGGTTTGAATAAGAAAAGACACAAGGTAAGGACCAGGGCATAGGGACGTGTTCCAGTGTTAATCACAGGTAACGTTAACTTTTCTCTTTTCCCCTTAGAGGCCTGAGTTTGTGTAGGGTGAAGCACTGGAAACTAAGAACGGATGTCCTGGGCTTAATGTCAGTACCTGCTTAGATGAAGAATGCTCTATCTCGGGTCCTTCAGAACTGGGGAGTTCGTGTGCGTTTGTGTGTGCGCGAGTGTGTGTGCGTGAGTCATGTGTATGTGCGTGTGATCAGCAGTCTTAGCTTGTTTATTCATTTAGTCACTATGTTTTGAGTTCCAAGAATGTGCTGGCATTGATGACACAGTGAGGACCAAGACAGCCAAGGCCCTGCCCTAATCTGACAGTCTGATAGTGAAAGATGAAAACATACAAGAAAACAAAGATCTTTTCAAGTTGTGGGTATACACCCTAGTTGGGCTCTGTGACAAGGACTTGGGTGCTGGCGGTCGGCGTGTGTGTCAAGTTAACGAGGGGGTACCACAGTGGGCAACCGGAACTCAGTCCAACGGGGACGCTCCGAGGAGCAGTGACGTTTCTCAGAATTGTCCCACATCGAGGGGGGATGGGGAGCCGGGAATGTGTCTACTCACTCCTGTCTCCCCCTGGTCGGGAGCTGCCTCTGGGGGTGCTGACTGCTCCACGCTCCTGGGTTGTGCCCGGGCCAGTTCTCTGGGCGGAGAAATCCCTTAGGCGGAGAAGCAGAGCCCCAGGGCCTTGCCAAGGGAGGTGGCCAGTGAGCTGGAACTGTCCGCCTCAGCTGTGGGTGAACTCAGAGGTGGCTGTGAGGTCGTGGGGCGTGCGCCCACAGTGTCTGCCACATAGTACAAGAAGGATGTGAATGAGGTGGGGTGGAAGAGCATGAAGGCTTGGGGGTTCAGCTTCTGTGCCAGCCCAAGGTGGGTGCAATGAATAGCAGGTGCGAGGGCAGGAGGCGGGAGGTGAGGGCGGACAGGAGGAGCTGGGCTGGAGAGACAGCAGGGGCCAGCCCCATTCCTCACTCCCACCCCAACCCCAGGCCCCAGCTAGTGATTTCCTGCCAACTATGGGGGAGTCACAGGTTTTAGGTGGAGGCGTGACATGACCTGAAGGTAATTTTTAAAATACAAGAGAGGAGCAAGCTCTTGGAGAAGGTGAAGAAGGGCACGTGGGCCTCTGACGGGACAGGGACATCTTCCACTGAGACAGGAGCGAGTCCCACCCACGGTGGGTGGGCACCCACCTCCGCAGGTTTGGGGCTCGGAAGAGGAGGGAGCTTCCTTTTCTTTCTTCCTTGGAGAGCGAGGTGCCCTCACTGGCCGAAATGGGGTGGGAGGAGGTTAAAGGAGAGAGAAGGAAGAAAGAAGGAAGGAAGAAGTGAGCTCAGGACACCAACATGGGACAGCTGTCCTGGGGGGGCGAGTCCCACTTTGAAATCTGCGGCCATGAATTTCAAGCGTGAAGGGTCTGTTCATTTAGAGTGATTTTCTCTGGCGACGCGTAGCTGCTCCGGTGCAGGCGTACAGAAGAGAGAGAATGGGGTTCCACTCGGCTGGGCTTTGCCAGGAGAACACAGCCGAGGCAGCGAGGCGGGGTGCTCGGGGGCTTCTCATGGGAGGCGGGGGCTGCTGGTGCTGGAACCCTGGGTGGAGGCTGGGAGCCCCAGGCTGTCTGTGTGCACAGGGGCTTCAGGGATGAGCACGATGGGGTGAATTTGGTCCTCCCCTTTTTGAGTCCATGCTCCACGACTGCAAATTCATTTATTCCCACACCACCGTCTTTCCACGTCACTCCATTTCATCCATGAGCGTAATCGTGAAAAATGCATGAATACTTTTTTGAGTATAAAAACCTATTTTTAGCATCCAGTTGTTTTCTAAACTTACAGGTGGAAAGAGTTGTTTAATATCCATCAAGGTAATAAATATCCAAGGTAAAGGTATACTTAGGGGACGTTTATTTATAGAACTATATATTTTACAGGTATTACATCAATACATTCTTACTTTATAAGATTTAAAAAGAACAAACCATGGTCAGTTAAAATTTCCAGACACAAGTCAATGTTTATTGCTTTTTTTTTTTTTATTTCAGAGTATCATGGGGGTACACATGCTTTGGTTACATAAATTGCTTTTGCACTACCCAACAAGCACGCCCACCCCCCCAGACGCTGCACGCTGCATCTGTTAGGTGTGGATTTACCCATCCCCTCCTCCCCCGCCCACCTGCCTGACACCCTATGAATGTTACTTCCCATATGTGCACGTAAGTGTTGATCAATTAGTACCAATTTAATGGTGAGTACATGTGGTGCTTGTTTTCCCATTCTTGTGATACTTCACTTATAAGAATGGGCTCTAGCTCCATCTAGAATAATACAAGAGGTGCTAGATCACCATTGTTTTTTGTGGCTGAGTAGAACTCCATGGTATACATATACCACATTTTATTAATCCACTCATGTATTGATGGGCGCTTGGGTTGTTTCCACATCTTTGCAGTTGTGAATTGTGCTGCTATAAACATTCTAGTGCAGGTGTCTTTTTTTATAGAATGTCTTTTTTTTCCTCTGGGTAGATGCCCAGGAGTGGGATTGCTGGATCAGGTTTATTGCTTATTGATGACAGATCTAGCTGAGAGAGCAAGGCAAGGAGCTTTTCAAAGATCTTGGGACAGAGATTTAGCTCTTTTCGCTGGACACGGACCTCTTTCCTGTCTCATAGTCTCCTAGCTAGACATAGCTTACTGTCTGACTTCACATGGCCATAGAGAAGTCATATTCCTCCCAGTTGTGGAGTTAAATTTGTGCCCTGGATAATTTAGGAACACCACAAGACACCACAAGACATGACTCATTAATCAAAGACTCCGAGTCGTGTATCTGAGAAATAACGGATAACAAATTGATCTGGCGCTAATAATTGGATGCTCCGAGCAATAGGGTTACATCCTCGATGAGTGTGTTCACCCTGCGGTGTCACCTCTCAAAGGCCCAGGGCCCAACCCTCTCTCCAATCCCTCAGAAAATGTCTCTGGCATACTCTCAAAAATGCAGAGCACACAGTTTGCTTTCGTACGTGAAAGTGACCATTTCTTTGCTCTTTACTCACATTTCCTTCCCTACAGGTAACCAGTGCCAACACCTTGGGATCCATTCTCCCAGCATCCTTTGTGCTTGTGTGTGCATGTGTGGGAGTGTGTATAAAATATACACAGACACAAATAGTGCCATATTGTGCAAATTGTTTTTCAATTTGATTTTACTTAGCCGATGTCTCGGATATCTTTCTGTGTCAGTACATGAAGGGACACCACATTATTTTAATGTATGCAGACAATTCTGTGATTCCATGGTTTATTTAGCCACTCTCCTATGGATGCTCTTCTACAAATTTCACAACCGCCAAAGTCTTGCTCTCACAAGCCAGGCTACAAAAACTCTCGTATGTTTCTCTCTGTGTGCAGGTGCCAGTAGTGGTTTAGGCTGGGTTTCTAGGAGTTAAATTGCTGGGGTAAAGGGAATGCCCATTTAAACATCAGTCAATGATGCCTAATGGGTTCCAGATGACCTCACAAGTTCACTCTGCTTCCAGCAAGTATCTGAAAACACCTGTTTCCCCACATCCTTGCCAATATTTGTTACTATCAATCTTTTTAATTTTTGGCAATAGAATGAGTACAAAATCATATGCCATTATTATTTTAATTTCCATTCCCCTGATTACTAGTGGAAGTTGTGCAATTTCTCATATGATCATTGGCATTTGCATTTTTCTTCTGTGAATTGCCTATTCATGTCATTTGTCTGATTTTTATTGTGTTGTGTGTTTTTTCTTATTGACTTGTATATGGTCTTGATATACTCTGACTATAAATTCTATGAGTTAAGTGTGTTGCACATAATGCCTTTTATTTGCTGCTTGTACTTTAACTTTGTATATAAGGTGTCATTTTTCAACAAAAGTGTTTTAAAATTTTATGAGATTAAAAATGTTAATCTTCTATTATGTGGCTTCTGGGTTATATGTCTTGTTTTAGGAAAATCTTTCCAATACTAAGATTATAAGAATAACTTTATTGTTTTATTCCAACTCTTTTATAGTTTTTTTTTTTTACATTTAGCATTTTATCTAACAGGAATTTATTTTTTATAGGTATGAGTTATGTATCTAAGTTAATTTTTTTCAAATGGATAGGCAGTTTTCTTTAAACAATTCAATAGTCTTTTCTTTCCTAGGAACTCGAAATGATGTCTTTATAGCAAGTGACATTTTATCAATAATTACAAATTCATGTATTAATATTAAGTTATTTATAGTAGAACACTTAGGACAGTTCCTAATTCCTTATTATATAATTACTGTTGTCAGTGTCACTGTAGATGAAATTGCCATATGTACACAGAACTGTAGATTCTGTTTCATTCCTGGGATATATTTATGCATTTGTCTTGGTCGGTTTGGGCTGCTAGAACAGAATAGCATAAACCGGGTGGCTTGAGCACCAGAAATGTATTTATCGCAGTTCTGGAGGCTGGGAGTCTCTGATTAGGGTGACAGCGTGGTAGGATTTTGGTGCAGAAAAGATACTCTCCTGGTTCTCAGATGGCTGCCTTCTGTCTGTGTCCTCACATGGCACAGAGCAGAGAGGAGGCAGGTTTTTTCTGGTCTCTTCTTATGAGGGCATCAATCCCCTGATGAGGGCCGCACTCTCATGACCTAATCACCTCCCTAAATCCCCATCTCCAGGGCGGGGGGACTGTCACACTGTCACATTGAGGGTTAGAGTTTCAACATATGAACGTGGGGAGAACATATACATTCAGTCCATTGCACTATTCCTATGCCTATATTACAACATTTAAATACATACAGGCCCCATATTTGTTCTAACATCTGCTCTAACAAATTCCCCCTCATTTTCTATTATTTTTCAGAATTTCCTTGAGTATATTCACAGCCCCATTATTCTACGTTGATTGCTCTTTTGTTTGGAAGTTACATACTCTTCTATTATTCTTTAATGATCTCTCTAAATTACGACATGCTTCACTGACTTATCAAAGTCTGATATTAACATTAGTTGGCACTCTTAATTTCTTCTTGTACAATGTGAGCACCGTAGAACACTTTCGTTCTGTTTACTCCTCTCTAAACTCGTGTGCTGTTGTTGGGTATTTTAATTCTATATGTATTTAAACTGTCATAAGGCAACATTATTAGTTTTCTAAAATATAGTCATCAGTGTTCATTTTGGTTAATCTATGTATTTGCTATTATTTTTTCATTCTTTGTTTCTTCATCTACAGCGTTCCATCATTTTCCTTTAGGATTTCCTTAGCGCAAATTGGTTAGTGGCTAAGTCCTTTGGTTTTTGATCTTCTGAAAATGCCTTTATTTCAGCTTTGTTCTTGAAAGGTGTTTTCCCTGGTTATAGAATTCTAGATTGACAGTCATTTTCTTTCAGCACACTGCAAACATCATGCTCCTGTCTTCTGTCTTCGTGTTGCTGTTGAGAAGTGAATTGCTGGTCTGTTCCTTCTCCGAAATCATCTGCTGCCTCCCCCACCCCTAGCTGCATTTAAGAGTTTCTCTTCGTCTTTGGGTTTCTGCAGTTTTAGTATTATGTGTCTGGGAGTATATTTATTTTTGTTGATTTTGCTAAGGAGTTGTTGGGTCTTAAATCCATGGGTTAATTTCTTTCACTAGTTTTAGAGATTTTAAAGCCATCTTACTGTTTAAATATTGCTTCTAACCTATACTTTCTCTATTCTCCTTCTTGGACTTTGATTAAACCTGTATTAGTCTTTCTCACTCTATTCTTGGTGTCTCTTACCTTCTTTTCTGTAATTTCCATGTTTTTGTCTTTCTGTGTGTTATTCTAAATATTTTTTTCTAATGTTTATTTCAGTTCGTGAGTTCCGTCTTCAGCTGTGTCTTGAGTTCTTAATATCAACCATTGTATTTTTTAGCCTATAACTTCTACTTGGTTGTTTTTCAAATCTGCTCTGACATGTCATGTGTTGGCAATTCCTTTTCATTTGGTTCTGCCAGGGGCTAGCCATCTTGGATCACCTTAATTCCATGTCAGTGTTGAAAATATTCTGGAACACTTGGTGACTTTGCAACTGAAAGGCAGTCTGTGTGAGCATTGGTTTACTTCTGATTCATCCTTATTCTTAGAACACAGTTCTTTGGCATCTTGACCCTGAATGTGGGTGGTTTATTAGGGTCCCTACCCAAGGCCTGGACTCCAACTTTTGTCTCCCTTGCCTTGGAAAGATTTCAAAAGTGTTTCTCAGCTTATACATTACCTCTTCTGGATCTGTAATTACCTGCAGGGCAAAAGTAGCCTTCAATGCTAGGCTCACCTCTTTGGGTTTCTATCTTCTTTAAGATCTTGGTGTGGTAATTCCTCAATATCTTGTTAACTCTTGATGGATTTAGAAAGCTTCTTTTAAACATTGTGCCTCACTTTGCTTCTTTGTCTTTGAAGTGTGAGTGGAGAAACTGATTTGAAGCAAAATGGTTTGCCATTATTCAAAGCGGAAGTCCTACATTGTCTCTTTCATTTTGATTTTGGAAGTAGAATGTCAAGTTTAACAAACCCCTCTTGGGATTTTGAGTAGGATTACTTTGTATTTACAGGTTAATTTGGAGGAGAATAGACATATTCACAATATTGAGTCTTTCTATTCAAGGTGTATTATGTATACATATATTTCTATTTATTTAAAATTTAACTTATGGCTTAGTTAAGTTTTAAACTTTAATAAATAAGTTGTCCACTCATACATTTATTTCCAAATATTTTATAGATTTCATTGTTAATGAGAATGAGATGCCCTATTCCATGGGTTGACAATCTTTGTGAAGGGCTAGAGAGTAAATATTTTAGGCTCTGCAGGCTGTATGTTCTCTGTTGCAAATAATCAACTCTGCCATTGTAGTGTGAAAGTGGCCATAGACAATACATGAACAAATTGGTTGCTAGGCTACGATAAAACTTTACTTACAAAAGCAGTCTGTTGACTGGGTTTGGCTCACATGTCAACTCCTTCTATATTCCATTATATCTTTTCAATTGTTCATTTCTTTTTATTTTAAAGCTATTGATTTTAAAATGTTTATCTTATGGTTAGCACACTTAACAAATTCTCTAATCAGTTCTAATGATTTTTCATTTGATTCTTCTGGATTTTCCAGAGAGACGAATATTTGGTATGCACATGCTTACACACTCTCCTTCTTCTTCCTGATAATCAAATAATCCTCTCTGATTTCTTTTTTGCCTTGTTGCATTGACTAGAACCTCTACTACAATGGCATACAATTATGATAACAATCATCTTCATATGTTTAATTTCTTTTCAGGAGGAAATATTTTAGATATCAACTGTGATGTTTAACAGATTGGCTTTGTAAGATTAAAAAAGTTTTCTTCCATTCCTTGCTTACTGAGGCCTTTAGGAATGTTGAATTTGATCAGATACTTTTCCACCATCAACTGAGATAATCTCATGCTTTTATTCATTTACTTGATTAATGTGATTTATAATTACTGATTTCCTAATATCAGATTGTTCTCATGTTTCTAGGGAAAGATTCTTCTTGGTGATAGTGTATTACTATTTTAATACATTGATGCATTTGATATGCTAATGCATTATTTAAATTTTTTACATTTAAGAGCTTGAATGAGATTGGCTTTTGGATGTCTTTTGGTATCATTCAACTTTGGCATCATGGTTATGGACACCTTATGGAATGAACCTGGATGAGTTCTCTGGAAATTTATTCTGGAGTATTTTCTATAATTAAAAATTTTCTGTTTATTCAAGATTTGGTGTAACTGGTACCCAAATCCTTATGTAGTGTTACCTATTTGGTGTATAATAGTTGACTATTATTTCAATTTCTTCCACAATTAGTCCATTCAGAATTTCTGTCTCGTTTTGAGTACATTTAGGTAATTTTCCAAGGAAATAATTTATTTTATCTAGATTTAAAAATCTATCGAATAAAGTTTTTAGTTTTTTCTTATACTTTAAAAAGTCTTTTCCATATCTGTAATTAGATATAATTATCTCATTTTGAATGTTATTTGTTTTGCCTTTTCTCTTATTTCTCCATTGCAATTACTGGAGATTTGTACATTTTATCGGTATATTTAAGAAGACAGCTTTGATTTTACTGATTAAATCTACTCTTTTGTTCTATGTTGGTTTCAATTTCATATATAATTCTATTACTACCTATGTCCAGAAAGAAAATATTTTAGTATATTATTTTTAAGGATTTTTTTTCTGATGGTCAAAATTTTAATTTTCCAGATATTTAATTAATTTTAAAGAGATACTTTATTCCTCTTTGAAAGCCTGTTCTGAGTGCCTTTAGCTCTATTTCATCCATCTGTTGAATTTGATTTTACTCTTTCATCATGTTGGTTTTCTGTAAGTGCTTGGTGAATTTTCGATGTGTCCTCACATCCAGGGATACCTGTGCACTGTGTTTCCATGGCGTGCCTGAGGGGATTGTGAAGGAGGAGTGGGAAGCACTTAGTAGGGAGGGTTTGGCTGGGAGCTTGTTTTCTGGGTATATAGGTTCCCATCCTTCCTGGGGATCACTGTGGTCCAAGGACATCACTGGCCACAGTTGACGCAGCTTCATGTTCCCAACCTCATGGCTGTCTGTCTAGGGTGAGAGGGGAGGGACTGACCAGTCTGGCTGCCCTGGCACTGCCCACTCTGAATGATCAGGGTCCACTCTCTCTTCCTCTGTTGAATGCCATTTAGTTTGGAGCACCCTGGAACAGCTTCTCCCTTCAAAGTGGTCTTTTCCTGTGTCAGTTGTCCTCTGGTTTTTATTTCATTTCAGAAAAGAATCCTGTCTATATTTTCCAAAATTGTTTCACCATTTCTGAAATACTAGGATCACTTCTTATTGTTTTCCTGGGCTATTATGTATTTTAAAAATAATTTTATTTCATTTCATAGAATTATATACAGCCGTGCTTGCTGCTGCAAATGCGATTGCACTTTTAATAAATTCATGTTTTATTAACCTCAAGCACCCATATACATTTGAAAAATAGTTGTATTATATAAGAGATGAGAGTGAGAAAAGACAAATTAAACCATGTAAGAGTTTCTCTATGTACAGAGAATATTTAATATCCCTGTGAGTTCAAGGTTTTATAGTTGTCTGTGGCCCATGGGTGGAGAATAATGAGTTGGACTTCCAGATCCAATGGGGTGGCCACTGATTAGTATATTAAGATAAGCAAATATAGAAATGAATATAATCAGTCAGTGTAATTTGCTCTTCTGAGATTTATCAATTTAAAAATAACTTTTAAATATTAATTTGGATTATATACATTTCTCTATGGATGGGGGTAAAAGTGATGATGTATATTGATTAGGATAAGGGGAAAATATGTTTGCTGAATTTGGGTTTGGTAGTTTTCAGCCTGGCTGCTTAATGAATGTTAAATATGAGACCTGTGTTGGGGGTCCCCAAGGTCATCCTCATGTTAGATTTGCCGGGGGCACCCCTGGGACTCAGCATAGGGTTGTCCTCATGGCCGTGGTGCATTAAAGCAGAAGGATGCAAAGAAAACCGGCAAAGGGAAAGGCACAATGAGTGAAGTTTGGAGAAAACCAGGTGCAAGCTTCCCAATGTGGTCTCTATTGTCACACAGTACACGCTTAATTCCCCCAGCAATGAGTTGTGACAACACGTGCAAAATGTTGTCTACCGGAGAAGCTCGTTAGGGACCCAGTGCCCAGGGTTTTACTGGGAGATGGGCACTAGGCATTCTCTCTCTAGCATGTTCCAAGTTCTAGCCTTCCAGAAGGAAAGCAGGTGCTCAGCCTAAACCATATTGTTTGTACAAATGGTTTAGACCCTCGTTATTGAGGGAAAGTTTTACATCAGTATAAAGAACTGTCTACCATTCAAATTCCCAGACGCCAGCCAAGAGCCAACTTTGCAAACAGGCTTTTCTAAGGACAACAGTCCCAGCCTCACTCTGTTAACTCTTCTCTGCACAATGCCTAACGTTTGCTTTTGAACAGAGCGATGAAACGAATGACATGCTACTGATTACATCTGGAATAAGTCTTTTTTTCCTCTTTTTGCTACTCACAAGCCAAAGTCATGTGGGGCTGCTTGAACTTTCTTAGAAAATTGGTGTGTGAGAGTTCTTATTAACTGGTTATAATCTGGCCAATCCATTCAATGATTGATTGATTACTTCTTTTGTGAAATACTTGCTGAATGTCTGTTACGCAGGGGGTACTGTCATAGAGAGGGAGGGAGGGGTGCATTTGTCTGAGAGTCAGATGCCTCCAGCTGACAAATTAATGTGTGGATTCCCTCAAAACTCATCCTTGACCAACTTTTCCTCCCACTCTTCTTACCGCCCCCATGTCTTCAGCTTCTCCCTATAAACTGTGCATCTTGAAACTGTATCTCCAGTTCAAATCCTCTCCCATGCACAAAATCTACATATCCTCTGACTGCTGAGTGTTCAGCCTTCCCATACTCAGCCTATTTGACACTGAACTTGACATTCCCCCAAACCATTTCCTTCTCTATTTCATATTCTGGTTAATCGCATCTCCATTTATCCCATCAACAAAACTATCTGGAAGTGATTGTTGATTCTTTCTTCTCCTCCCATGCCTATGGCTGTGGTCACTGTAGCGTTTAAACTATTGCTGGGTGACAAACCACCCCAAAAGTCAATGGCTTAAAATAACAATGGTTGGTATTGCTGGGAGTTGAATGATATATTTTGCTGGGCGGGGCTGGGGTGGCTCTGCCCCACGTGTCTCTCCTCCTCCCAGGTCTGTAGAAACACACGAAACCTGTCGAGCCATTGGCTGGGAACAGCATGGCATTGCTTCTGCCTTTAGTCAAGCAAGTCATGCCATGGCTGAACCCAACTTCTGCCCATTTGGTGGGAGAAGCTGCAAAGTCAAAAGGCAAAGGGTGTGGCTAGGAGAAGAGGTGAAGAATGGGAATCTATAATGCAATCGCACATGGTCACTCAGTCCTGTAACTTTTATCTCTTAAATATCACCCCTTGCCTTCTATTTCCTATGCCCCTTGTTCAGACCTTCTCAGTACTCTCCTGGTCTACTGCATCCTCCTCCTCTCAGATATTCTTGTTTTTAGACTCTCCTTAGGACCCTAGAGTCACATTTGAATGTCTTGATGCAAATCTGACCTGAAGTGAACAGTCCCCTAGGGCTCCCCATGCCCTTAGGGGCAAGTCTGGGCTCCTTGTGTGGCTTTCTATGACTCAGACTCTTCCTAGTACTTGCCGTTTTGTTTCCCTGTTCCCTACTTACACCTTCTCCTCCAGCCTTGCCAAGCTCTCCAGCGCTCCCAAACGCATTGTTGCAGTTTCACAAGGCCATGCCTCCGCACAGGTGACTTCCCAGGCCTGGCGTGCCCTTCCTTTCTTGCCTCCTGTGAGCCCTTCCACACCTTTCACTGTCCTGTGCAAGCTTCTTCCCTGGAGCTTTGATGGACCCACCCTAGCCAAGGTGACCACTCCTCGCCTAGTGTCACCACCATCCTGGGACCCTAGGCATCATACGTGTATATGAGGTATAATTACGTGGCCATGGCCTTCTCCGGGTCCCATGTGTTGTATGTACTATTGTATACTGAGTACCCAGTACAAAGTCTAATTTATAGCAAGAATTCAATATATTTATTGCTGAATGATGAATGAATAGAGGGGTGGTTAGTTCGCTTCATGTTCACAGGAAGGGGAAATTGAAGACTACCTTATATACCTTTTGGATGATATTAAATTACAGCATTTATAAAATGAAATTTATATATTTCTTTTGGTGTTACTATACAGTAATTCTAATTGGACTCATCGGGTAATTCTTACTGGACTTATTTTTCACTTTGAGAATCAATGAATTTGGTGATTTTAATTTGGTTGTGTGTGGAAAGTCTTACTCTCTGTAAATTTAAAATTTTTAGAGGTTAGTCTAATTATTAGATCCTATGCTCTGGGGTGAGTTTGGGAACAGCCACCATGGAGTTGAATGGTTGCTAACAATTTAGAGTGGAGGGCCAGCAAAATGTGGCATGTGGCCCAAATCCAGCTTCTAGCTTGCAGCCTGATTTTGTAAATAAAGTTCTACTGGGACACAGCCACACTTCTTCACTTATATATTGTCTGTGACTAATTTCAAGCTACAACAGCAGAGCCCAGTAGTTGCCATATGACCTTCAAAGCCTAAAATATTTCCTCTCTGACCCTTTACAGAAAAAGTTGAATTTTAGGCTTACATGTGGACCCTAAAGGGGCCATCCTAGGTGAGCTGATGGCTCCCAACTCTGTAAATGTCCTGTGTCCCCTCTTTTTATTTCATTTGGAAAAGATGCTGTGATTTTGCCAAGGATGGCTTGGAATTACATTTACTAGCATATGGGATTCCTGGGAGGTACTTTGGAAAAACAAGCCAGGCACTCTGCTAAACGCTCGAGGTGCAATGACCACGGGGCTCATGGAGATCAGCCCTTTGCTGAGATGTGCTGGCGCCAGCACTGTCCAGCCTTGGGGCTGTCCATGAACCTGAGAATCAGTATTCTGGGAGGGACGGGATTCTCAGTCGAGGCTGTTATTGACCTCTATGATCTGAGGCTCAGACCCAAGCAATACTAGGAAGGGCACATGGGCTTATGGAAATTGTCCAACTCGAACTGTTTGGGAGAGATTTATCTAACAGGAGTGGCAGGCTTATTCCCCTGACAGTTTTTCATGTTTTATTTGGTCTTATTTCACTGCTTGGGAAAGATTTTCCCCTGATTTTTTTTTGTTGTTGTTGTATTTTTATTTTTTATCTTGTGGGAGTGTTGGTAGAGATACTAAATGGTATAAGAGGAATGTAGACAGGGGCTTTGAGGAAAGCCCTGGGAGACCCCTTTTGTCTTGCTTTCTCTCCAACACTGTCATTAGAGCCCATGGCTCTCCTGGGGTTACTGAACCTCCTCCTGGCCCATGAACCTGTGACCATCAAAGAACTGTTCTCTCTGAGAGTTGTTGGCTCCTGGGTACCTTTTTAAGGGAATTAGAGTTCAGAGACAGAGGGAGAGTCCCAAGGCTTGGTGTGGAGCAGAGGCCAGGCCTAGGAGTTCCCAGTGCTGCTAAAGGCAGAAATGACACTGTGCCAATTCAAGCCAGTGCCTTAGGAGGTTTTGTGTGTTTCGAATAATGACCACAGAAAATGACTGCTGTGGGGTATTTGTTAATGAACGTTTAATTTGAGGAAATCTTGGGTATCAGGGAAAGCCTGTAATTCGGGAACAAAATTAAGGTGAGGAGGTAGGGTCATGATCTGGCGATGGATTCTGAGAAATGTTCTGAGGCTCTTAAGTGTCAGTGAGGCCACTCAGATCCCCTGGCTGTGTTTAGGTTAAAGAAGATGTTGAGGAGCAGAAAAGAGATGATCGGATATTGGGGAGAGGGAATGCAAGTGGAATTAGGGGGCTGAAGTGGGGCGATGTTTTACGGACTAATGAGAGAGAGAAAAAGTTGGGGACAGAGCACGCCAGGGTCCTGGGGGGAGACTGGGCTTAGCCACTGTGCACCAGGGGTGCTTCATGCAAGCTGGCCACTCCTCTAAGCCTTTTTTGCTTTAGCTATAAGTGGGGGTAATGATTGCCCTCACTTTCCACCGTTGTTATGAGGATGGAGTAAAAGAATGCATGGGAGGCCATCAGCCTGGAGTCTGTCGTAGAGTAATTACTTTTCCTGCAGGCTGCTAACAAGGCTGAGGCTGAGGCTGGTAGGGGGGACCCTGATGCAGTGGAGCCAGTCATCACCAGAAAGTGGAGGTCTTATGACTCTGTCTATGGGAAGAGGGATTGAGACCTTTGCTCCAGCAGCTGGGAAAATACTAACCCAAGAAGAGAGGAATATAATGTCTGTGCATTTCCATTTCAGGAGTCTAAAGTACTATGGGGCTCTTGGGCCATGGAGGCCCTTCCTTTTCCTGTTAATCTGGGGGTGGGGCGTGGCTTTCTTTTGGAACTATTGGCCTATAAGCACCAAGCAAAAGCAAAGGCAAACTGTAAGAATGACTGTGGTGAACAGTGGGTGGGTGATTAAACTTTCCTGATACTTGTCTGAATTGGCCATCTGTGTTTCCTGGACATCTTCATGCAAATGGATTCTGGGCAGCACATTCCCTTCAAAGAGACTGTCCCCATGTAGGAATGGCACCTTGCACCCCTGTATCTACAGATAGCAAGGTGCAACCTTCTGGAGGCAGAGCAGGAGTGGCCTATCAGGAGTGGTTTTGTATTTACCCCTTGGCGACATGACTTCTCAGTGGGCTGCAGACCCTGAGGCCAAACCCCTCTTCCTGCAGGTTATTCATGGGCTGAACTTTCCATCAGAAGCTGCTAAAGTCAGGTCACAGGCCAGTCATTATGAATGTCAGATGTGTTTGGTCAAAAGATGGCCTTTGTTATAAACTCCAGGTCCCAAGGACATTGCCACTTGGGAAATAAGACATGTTTTCAAAGCATAGAATTGAGACAAAAGGTACAACTGTGGAAAATAACTAGCAAGGCTATCTGGAAGCTACCGCCTCTTCTAGTAAAATGGAAATCTTCCAACGATGCCAGGTGGTTCTGGGAAGAAGCAGAGTTCTTTCCCCGAACCCACATGTTCATCAGGTTCCTTAAACCGACGACTTGAGAAATTTAGATTTCCTTTGGCATAAATTTCATCCTCCGGGCCCAGTGATTTCTTCTGTCATTCTAGGAGAGCTTATTACACCATCTCCTTGGGGACCCTGGGAAAGTCAACCTATTCAGGTCTCAGTTTTCCCAGGGGGGAAGTGGGAAGTTGAATAGGATGATCCCTACTGCCCTCTTGGTCCAGATTTTCTGTGATCCTGTAGGAAGAATCCAGGCTCAGGTGAAGCAGGATTGATAACAAACTTCCCATGGCTTAAGATGCCCAGGACCCCTGAGCTCCTGGATCTGGGCCCCTCTTTTGTCTGTTTTGTGCTCCTGCCCTTTGGCTTTTCAAACCACCCTTGAGCAGGCCCTGGGGAGTTCTGTTACAGGGCTTCCTTTACACTAGTCACTGATCCCTGAGCGCCTTTTGTTCATTCGGGTTCTCTGCTTTGATGTTGGACTTGGCAGATATTGCACAGAAGTTGCAACCTGGGAGGGTTGAGAAAAGAGGGGATCTGAGGGAAAAAGGCTTCTTGGTGCTGCTGCTGGCTCCTGGTGTGGCAGGACCACCTCTAACTTGTCAGGATCTTGGGGGACCAAAAATATTTTCACATACCTTAAGACAGCTAGAATGATCCAAAAATTACTGGAAAGCCCAGATATAAAAACAGAATTCTATAATTTCAAGGATATTTAGAGTAAGTTAGTTCCATACCCCCATCCAGGTTAGGGATTTCTGCTCCATCATTACCAAGAGGTAGTCAATGAACCTTTGCTTGTACAGCCCAGGTGATGGGGAGCTTATTACCTCCTAAAACAGTTGGATCAGTTTCCATACATCTCTAATGGTATCAATTTGTTTCACTTACAGAGCTGAGATTGGTCCCCCTTAGAGGCTACCCACCTGAAGATGAATCTTGGGTCACCAGTTCAATCCTGCAGAGATTCATAAACTGTGAGCTCATTTACTGGAATCTTCTTGTTTCTAAGCTAAACAGCCTTAGAGTCAACAACTGCTATTCTAAACACAGGGCTTGAAGTTTCCTCCTCCTCTTGGAGGACCATTGTAGAACTCTATTCTTCAGGTGTGGCTTGACTCCCCCAAAATAAGCAGTTGTGAGCTTCTCCCTGATTCTGCAAGGCCTTTGGAAAGGCCACTTGCTCACAGGTATTTGCCAAGGATGGAGCAGGGTGTGTTTCAGCCACCAGGGTGCTGTATAGGTGTGTTCACATCAAGTAATCTGTCAAGAACAGTCTGGCCTAACTCTGAACCTCTGGGACAGAGACAGTACCCCACTTGCTATGAGCTCTCTCCAGGCTGTTATAGAATATCAGAGCAAAAATAGCCCTCGTAGGTAATCTGCTTTAGCCTTATACTCCATTGTACAGATGAGGAAGACTGAGTCCCAGAGAGGGGAACAGAATGTCACCCAATGGAATAAAAAATTGGAGCCCAGATTTTCTAGTTCTCAAGTTCAATGAGATCACATATCATCTTAAAGAGAAATGCTGAAGATCCCTGGTGTCCTTGGTGCCTGAGGTCCACAGAGAACTTTGTCCTCTGGGATTTGGATACTCATCGTCTTCCCATTGCCTGTGGCTTCCCCACGCTGATCCTGCATCTGCATTCTGAGTTTAGGGGTCACTGCTGCCAGCCTTGACCTTCCCCCAACCCCCACCATCTCTGGAACTCAGCACGTTCCCAAGTCATGAACTTATCTGCACAAAGGCAAGATTAAAAGAAAATCTGTTAATATTCAAGCAACTTTGCTAAACAAGCAACTCTTTCAGGGTGACTATTTATTGCTACTTATGATGACAGATTATCTTTCTGATTTCCCCTAGCACATGTCTCCAGAGGAAATTAGATACAGTATTTTCCTTAAGCAGGGCCAGGAGAAAATGTTTCTATAAATACTTAACAACATGTCAGGGGAGATTACAAATATTGGCACGTCCTTCACAATGTCATGTTGGTTATTGAAGCTGTTGTAAGAAATCAGGATGGTTTATTTTCTTCCTGCTCTAAGGTAGCACTACATTTTCTGAGGCTGGAGGAGGTGCTTCTACAGGCAGCAGCTGTGAGACTAGACTTAAGTCCAGGATCATGGCATTCCCGGGGTTGGTCTTCCCATCACGCTATCAGAGGCATGGGTTTTGCGGGGCAGAGAACTCTAGTTCCACTGGCTCCACTATTTCCTAGCTAAGGAACCTTGGGGAACTCTCTTAGCTTCTTAGTTTTTTCTTCTGAATGATGATGATGTTGTAACTCATCTCAAAGTGTTGAAAGATTAAATGAGGTGTTGGGTGAAAATCCCCTAACACATGGTAGGTGGGCTCCACACACAGATCCTGTTTTGTTCTCCTCTTTCTTAGTCCATTAAAAAGATCACCCTCATCAATAGACATGGATTGCACTGAGCCTCATCGTCCCCCTACTTCCAGTGTTGCTTAGGAGAAATTTGACAGCGAGAATAACAAATGCGCCTAATAAAAACTAACATTCTCGATCTTATACTCTGTGGAAGGAATTGTTCTAAGGGCTTCATGTGGATTAAGTCATTTAATCCTTATTGCAACCTTATAAGAGAGGCACCACTGGTTGAAGATCCCTTATCTGAAAATCCAAAACTCCAAAATGCTCCAAAATCTGCAACTCTTTGAGTGTCAACATCAAGCTCAAAAGAAATGCTCATTGGAGCATTTCAGATTTGGGGTTTTATGATTAGGGATGCTAAACTGGTAATCATAATTCAAACATTCCAAAATCCAAAAAAAAAAAAAATTGAAATTCAGAACACTTGTAGTCCCTGGCATTTCAGATAAGGGACACTCGACTTGTGGTAGCGTCTCTCTCTCTTTTTTTTTGAGACAGAGTCTCACTGTGTTGCCCAGCTAGAGTGCCGTGGTGTCAGCCTAGCTCACAGCAACCTCAAAGTCCTGTGCTCAAGCAATCCTCCTGCCTCAGCCTCCCAAGTAGCTGGGACTACAGGCATAAGCCACCATGCCCGGCTAATTTTCTCTATATCTTTTTAGTTGGCCAATTAATTTCTTTCTATTTTCAGTAGAGACGGGGGTCTCGCTCTTGCTCAGGCTGGTTTCGAACTCCTGACCTTGAGCGATCCTCCTGCCTCAGCCTCCCAGAGTGCTAGGATTACAGGTGTGAGCCACCACGCCTGGCCCGCTATCTCTTTTATAGAGGAGGAAACTGAGGCAAAATGACATGCTGACAGCCAGCTGCACAGGTTGAAGTGACAGAGTTGAGACTGGCCTCAGGCTGCAGCACTGGCTACACTATACTGCCCGGCTATACGATCTCCGAAGAAGGCTGGTTCTGTTCTGTTCTAGTAATATCTCTTCTCAGTGCCTATAAGGTTTTCCTCAACATCCCTCACGTTCTGGAGTTTTACCATCAAGGATCTACGTAGGGATTTTTTATTTATCTTGCTCAGCACTTGGTAGAGCTTTAGGCCTACAGACTCATATCTGATTTAAGTTCTGTGAAATTCCCGGCTATTGTCTTCAAGGGCTGACTCTCGGTTTATTCTTCTGGACCTCCTGCCAGACCAATACAGGAGGCTTTGGAGTTGCTTTTCATGTCTCTCAACTTTTTTTCTTTCATTTTCCTTAATCCATCTCCTTTGTACTATGCTCCATTTGATGTTTCTGTTCTCAGGTTCAGTCTTTGGCTGTGTTCAGCATTCCGGTCAGTTTCTCTATTGAGTTTCTAAATTTCATTAGCACTCTTTTTCATTTCTAAGATTTCTAATTGGTTCCTTTTCACAGCCACTTTTTCTTTTTAATACCATCATTTTATTTCTCCTGTCGTAGTTGCGGATTCCCTTCTGGACCTCTTTAAGTCTACTGCAATGTTTGTTCTGTCATTCTTCTGGAATGTTCTATTTGATCTCCTTTCCCTCAAACATGAACGATTCCGGCTGCAGAGTTTGTCGTTACCTCTTCGTGGTGGCCATTTTCCTTCTAGGCTCTGTGTCCCCTCCCTGTGAGTTCACTTGCTGGGTCCTGAGCTAGGCTGACCTGCGGTGGGGAGGTCTTTCAGCACCCCCACCCCATCTCTGGGTCCTATCCCCGCCGGCACGCAGGGCCAGCAGGTCTTAGTGTTATCCTGGGTGGACAGGAAGTGGTTTTGGTCCTTGGCTTCCACCGGGAGGTGTGCCTCTGGCCTGCAGCCTGGGAGGGCGATGTGCAGAATAGGTTTAGCCTCCACTTACTGCTGCTAGGCTGCCTTGCATTCCACTTCTTTAGGAACTTTGCTTTGGAAACTGCAGACATATTGCTTTCTTATTTTCAAGTAGCTTGCATGATTTTACTCAACACTAGAAAAGTTTGGAGCAGAAAGTTGGGGTTTTAGCTTTGCCTTGGTCCACGATCTTGAACCACAAACACTCCTTTGTTATTATCCTTTGTTAAAGTGAATTAATTGATATATACAAAGGAATATAAATATAGTACTGGTCAGAAAGCATAATAATAAAGCAGACACCCGTGGACTGGCCCCTCCTTAAGCACTAGAACAAGACCAGTACTGTCATAATCAGATCCTGCCTCTTTCTCTCCTCCCACGCCCAGGGAGGGAACTCCTCTTGGAATGTTCTGATTATCTTTCTCTTGGTTCTCTTCATCCATTATTTTTCTCCAAATTTTTAGTTCAGGGAAGTACCATACCATGAGCTCTTTAGAATTGTGCTATGAATTTACAAAAATAATTATGAAGCTACAGAAGTAATGGAAACACATCGGCACATACACGGACCAACGAGTCGGTGGAACAGAACAGAGCATTTGGGAAATACTCACGTTTACCAGGAAATTTTCTCCACAATGAAGGAGGTATTCTAAATCAGGGGCATTCAGGAAATGGTGTCGGGCGATTTGTTATCTATTTAGAACAAAATACATTCTAGATCCTTATCTGGAAACTTACACAAAAATGACTCCCCGGTGTCCCAAGAGACAGGGATGGAGGCGGGGCTGGGTGCGTTTCTCTGCCAACGCGTGCCATTTCCCCCACATCAGATGAGTGCTGCCCCTGAGTTATTGTGCAGAGATGTGATCAGAGCACGGGGGAGAGGCCTCTGCGAGTGGAAACATGGCTGCGCACACTCCCGGAAATGCACCTGCCGCCAGACCCTGCATGTGTCACACGAGCCCCGCCTGCCAGCAGCCCTGGGCTGCTGAACACCCCTTCCCTGAAGAAGTCTGTCCTGCCGGAGGTCCTAATTAAACACAGGACAAGACAGCATCCACAGCGATGCCTTTGACAGGGGAGGTGGCTGGGGCATGGCAAACCTAGCCATTTATCAAATGCACACACTTGCATTGCTCAGCGGGTTTGGGGGCCACATTAATAAATCACTTTTTTTTTATTTCAAAGCAGCTTCCACCACACGGTAGAGCCACTTGAGTCACCTCTCTGTCCAGGGCCCTTCCAGCAAGCCTGGTTATTTTTAGCTGTAATTAAAATCATAGCGTACAATGTCATGGACCCCATTTTTGCTAACTGATGTGCAAGCCTTTTTTTTTTTATTAAACAAACTGTAAAAACTTTCTAATTTGGGGGTATTTAGAGTGTTCAAGGAGAGAGCCACCCTAACATTCATGCCCGATGACAGCTAGTCAATGAGGAGAGGAAAAAAACCCACACTGGCTCTGTCGATCCCTCTGTTCTCGCCGCACTAAATTACAGAATTAATAGGCTCTTAGAAAAGACTGACACACAGTTGCTGTGCGAAAGACAATTAAATGTGGAAACCCACTTTTCTCACCGCATTTAATTTTAACGGGAGGCTTTGAGACTCAATAAATCTCTTTCCCATTTCTTCTCCGCTTTCCCATAAGTTCGTCAGAGAAGCCCCGAGAACGTGTAAGAAGCTTCTCGCTCCTGATCTTCTCTAACTTCTTATTAAGGTTCTGTTTCCTTCCAGAAAATTTCTTTTGAGATCAAAGAGAGTTACAAACACCGCTATATATTTTAGCAGCTTCTTCGATGGTCTTTCTGTTCCGGTCTTGACGTTTCCAGTCTGGGTCAGATTCATTCATTTGTTCATTCGCTCGTTCGTGCAAAAACATGCCGCTGTCTCGTTTTCTCTAGGGACTGAAGACACAGGTTGGTCCCATCTTGCTCGTGTTAAATTCAGTCTAAGGGAGATACAAGCAAGTGATTATATACCTGGGGCGAGACAGAAAGAGCCAGAAGGGTTCAGAGGGAGAATCAGGTGACACATAAGTGCCTTCCTGTCTCCTTGTCCCCGTGCCACCCAGCACTGTAGCTTCTGTCTGCAGGCGCTCAGCACTCCTCCAGTGTGAAACAGACAGTGGCTAAATGGGTCCCAAATTGACTCCACTTGCTAACCTTTTGGTCAAGCCCTCCCAACAAGGTTACGCTTCCAACTCAAATCAGGCTGCTCTCTGTCCCACGTGCTCTTGTGATTAATTGCAAAGAAAAATCCTTTCTGAAGGGAGGAGGAAGAGATTTTTTTAAAAAAAGAGAGAGAGGAAAAAAAAAAAGATCCTGCTTTTGCCCAGCCTCAGCCATTTGGCAGTCAGGCATTTGTCATATTTGAGTCCTTTAACCACCAGTCATTTCTGACTAATACCCAGTAGGCAGGCATAGGCTAAGATTTCCACGATGATAAATGCTTCCCTTCTTATCTTTTGATATCTGGAAGTAGAAAATTTCAAGGAAAAAGGGTTTTACACCAAGACGACCATAAATCTCATTGTGTTCACAACAGAAGGCTGACCAGAGGAGTTTATTAAATCCGTAAAGGATTTGATGTATATCAAACTGTTACATAAAGTCAATACTTTGGAGAGAAGCAGACGATAAATACTCAGTGAGAGGCAATATTTCTATCAGGGAGAAGGCAATCGCATAAAGATTAGGGGAGCAATTTTAATATTGCTCGTCTCTCTGCAGTAAGGAGACAGGTCTTGTTTTCCGGAATGATCACAGGGAGTGAGCGAAGGTGGGGCAGGCAGCCAGCCTTCTGGGCTCAGCTAGTCCCATCACCCAGTCCAAACTGGGGATTATGAACTGCACCTTTTTGTCCCCTCCGCAAATTCATGTATTGAAGCTCTAACCCCCAGCGTGGTTGCCTATGGAGATGGGACCGCTAAAGAGATAATTTAAGTTAAGTGAGGTCATAAGGGTGGGGCCCTGCTCCGATAGGATTAGTGCCCTTATAAGAAGAGACACCAGAGAGCTCCCCCCTCCATTCACACGAATGAAGAAGAGGCCACGAGAACCCACAGCGAGTGGGCAGCTGTCTACGCTGACCTTGGACTTCCAGCCGCCACAGCTATGAGAAAATAAATGTCTGTGGCTTTAACCCCTCCAAGTCTGTGGTGGTTTGCTATGGCAGCCAGAGCAGACTAACGCAATGGCCTGTCTCTTCTTGGGAAGGCTGCACCCACTCTGCACCTGCAAGATGCCCACCTGCTTCAGCCCCTACGGGCCACAGTGCAGACTGGAAACTTGGAACAGAAGCTAGCAACTCTCCCCATAATCACAGCTGCTGCATTTACTCTGTCCTATGTGCTTTTCAGACATCACCTCCTTCAAGTAGTTTCACATCAATCTTTAAAGAGTAATGATGTCTGTATTTTCCAGCTGGAAACCTCAGAGAGGTTGACTAACGTACCTGAGACCACACAGCTGATAACCGGGATGGCCAAGACGGAATCTAATTTTGCTGGTTTCCAGAATGGTTTGACCCTTCTGCTCTTCTGGATCTTAAAGCCATCCTTCTCCTTCCATTGAGACATCCAAGACTTGGAGTTCCGTTTACAAAGACCAAGCATCCAGAAGGGGAAGGGACAGTTTAGTTAACTATCTTAGACATCTTGTCTACACACACTACTGAGCATCTGGGTATTTTGACATATCCGAATATTTCACTGTCATTTTCCACACTTGACCCAGATTTTCTCCAGTGGACCTGAAAGCTCTTTGAAGGCCCAGGCCATTTCTTTTCCTTCCCTTCCTCCTGTTTCCTCCACCCTCTTCCCTGCACAAGTGTGTGGGAAGGTAAGTGGAGGAAGGAGGGTCTGAGGGAGCCTCAGAGATGGTATGAATACTGAGGACACAGCTGAGAAAGTGAGGGGTTGTGTCCTCTTGTTTTCAAGTGTCCTGTTTGGTCTTTCCAATAGGTCTCTGGGTGGTTCGAAGGTGGGGTCATGGCTCTGTGTCCCTGCTGAGGACGCTCCATGTGGGAGGTGCTCTTGGCTGAGGTGGCCGTCCCCTCCTGCCAACCCTCATGAGGCCATGCCTCGGTGGACCCACGACTGGAATGCAGGGTCTTGGGAGATCTTTGCTTCTTCCAAGTCTTACTTGGGGCGCAGCCCTTGTTGTCAAAGCGGGGAGGCCAGGCTGAGGGTCCCACATGCCCACAGCTGTCCCTCCCTGGAATCTTGCTACCCCCAGCCAGGTCAGGGTCAGGAGGTGAGTCCAGGACTCCCTGCTTCAGGGCCACAGACCTCCCTGCCTTCAGCCAGAGAGGAGCTTTCTCTCTAATGGTATGATAACCCTGCTAGTCCCCATTTCTCCAAAACACTAGCTTTGCCAGGAGATCTCATCTTCTTCCTTCTTCTACCCCGTCTCTGAGCCCTCAGGGTCCTCCTCTGTGCTTAGGCAAACCCAAACCGGAAAGGCACACACGTCTGCCTGCTGTTCCCCTGACACCTACCTCCCTGAAAGTCCCACATCCAGAGCTGGCTTCCTGCTTGAGTGGGAAGGAAAGTGGAAAATACAGGAAGGAAAGGAACAAAGCCTCACAACCTTGTGCAGCCATGTGTGCACAAATACCTGTATCCCTGGGTGTGAGTGTGAAGAGTGTGGGTGGTATGCACAGACGTCTGCATGTGCATATGCACGCGAGTATTCACATGCTTTGTGTGTGCATAGGAAGGTGATGTGCCCCAGCATGACTGTGACCTGTGGTCACTTCTTGCTTGTCCTTGAATTCTTTCCTCCTCTTCCCCTTCTGCACCAGCTCAGCCTTAGGAGCCCTGGCACCAGCCCCCTAGTCTACTGAAGGGAATAGTGAATGGGAGCCACGAGAAGCAGTAGGGAGAGAGGGGGCTCCTGGTTGGCACCTGCTCTCTGCTCTGCTCACATGAGGGTGCCCTGCCTTGACTCATATCATCTGACCTGCTGGGATGGTTCCTTGTCTCCTGCCCCGGTGCAATTGCTGTTGCTGGGAGCAATAATTCAAAACAAAAGTGTATGGCTGGGGCTCTGGGGTGGCGACAGGGCAGCCTCAAGCCCGGAGTGGGCATCGGGGACTCTGACTCCAAGGTATCAGAGGTCCTGAGCCATCTGCAGGGTGACTGCCACGGGCCGCTCTGGCGGTCAGGATGGAGATCACAGCAGAATCTTCTGCCACAGGAACCCTTAAAACACACCTTCCCAGGATCCATCAGACCTGCCAGGCCCCAGGAATCTGATGCACACCTTTCCAGGTGAGCTGGTGTGCCCTTGATTAAGAGCCACTGTGTGGAGGCACTTGTCAGCCTGGCCCAGTGTCTGCAGCCCTGAGCTTGCCGCAGCCACCCTGGACACTGCCTGGACCCATCAGTTAAGGCTATGACTTGTCACCTTGAACAACCACCTGCTACTGATGATGGGCCTGACCCGGTCAGCCTTCTCCTGCCTTCCATCCATGGTGCCAGGTCCCGAACACACTTCTTTCAGACCTGGTCCTTCCTGCTACCTAAGGTGAAGGTTTTTGGGCTTTCTCTCCTTTAGCATGAAATACTCATTCCAGGAAGTCCATCTGAGTGGTTAGGAGCCAGGGAAGCCTGCCTGTGATGGGGACAGGGACTGCCAGCTGGCTGGAATGGGGCACCAGCAGGAACAGCAGCTGCATCTGCCCCAGGCCTGGCCCCAGAGCCTGTCGTTGTGCGCCCATGCCCAGGGCAAGATCCATCACCCAGACAGTCTCTTTAATGGAGGGGGAATGAAAGGGACTCTTATTACCCCAAGTTTGGAACATAGAATCAACACAATTAACCCTGGGGGCATAAATCCTGAAACTCCAGGGTGGGGAGATCCTGTCCTGCCAAACTCTGGGGCCAGAGTCAGCCCTGGGTCAGTCCCAGGGCGCAGCCTCGGCCTCCCTCATCCACAAGGATCTCAGAGACGGGGAGGGTCCCATCCGGACTCATCCCCGTGGCAGCAGGGTCAGCAAAGGATGCCCGGTGCATTGATCCACAGGCCCGGGTTCTTTCTCTCCTACTCCCTGACTCCATGAATCAAGGGTTTGTCCCAGTCTCTCCGTAAGCCCCATGTGGGTCCTGCCAGGCTGTCCTGAAAGTCTCCTTTTTCTCCCCAGGAGCAGGAGTTGACTGTGACAGGGCAGCAGCCCGAGGCGGGGCTGGCTGGGCTCAGACTCTGTTGTTTCCCCTCCTGCCTTGCCTCCGGCTAGAGTCTGGGCTCCATTGTCAGGAAGAGCCCTCTCTCCTGAAACCCCTGAAATTGCGGGGGGCCTCCTAACACCTGGCTGAAGGAAAAGTACAAAGGACTGATGGAGAATGACCACCCAATGTGCCCCACTGAGGTCTGCCCCTCCCACCACCCGCCTCGCCGGCGCCCTCTAGTGTCCTGCACCGTCCTGCACCCATCGCTGTGGGAAGGCCAACTTCCAAAGCAAAACCTTTGTGTGGATGCCACCATGTCCCGCATGTCACATAAAATAGTTTTAGTCTGTTTTTTTTTCAAATAGGACATTAGATGCAAATTCTAAATGTGTAAAAAGGGTCCAGTGGGGGCGTCTCTCCCACCCCAGTCTCCCTGTTACCCGAGGCTTACACTGTCTACAGCTCCGCGGGTCTACTTCCAAAGGGCTTCTACGGATTCATGACTCGGAGCCCTGTATCATTTCCTCTGTATAATTGGACAGTTCTTGGCTGAAAACACTCCGGCAATCTCATGTGCATTGACCTCATACAAGCGTGGTCTTATATATTTGAGTTATAATGATTGGAATCACAGATTTCAGTACCAATTTGGAGACCAATTGTTGGTCTCTCTCTCTGGTTAGGGATCCGGCTTGGGGACCTGTGTCTTTTCAGATTTATTCCCTGTCCTTCCTCTCTTCTTCTCCCTGTAGCAGGGAGGGGTGAGGTGGAGTGGGGATCTGATGGGCCCTGCAGAGGTGTCCCTGGCTCCCTTGATATGGCTTCCATGTGGATTTGGCCATCGGCCGCCTCTCAACAGTGATGGGTGGGACACTGGGGTGAGAGGATTGGGGAATCCAGGGTGTCCCCTACATCACTGCTCCATCTCTGGAGCATCTCTGGCAACAGCTGCATCTCCTCTGTGGCCTCAGCCCCCCCAGGCAGCTCATGTAGTGGTTCCGGCTCCCAGGGGAGCCCCAGTCCAGAGGCTCCTTCATGGCTCCTGCTCCTGCAGGGGGTTCCAGCCCCAGGATTTGCAAACAACCCTTCCTTCTGGCGACCCTCTGACCCTGGGGCGGTAGAGGCTCAAGAGCTGCTGCCAATCTGTGGGCCACTTGGCCTCTCTTTGCTTTTTCAGCTTTTTTAACACCTTTGTAACCGGTTCCTCCTATTCAATTCCTTTTAGAAAGGCTTCTTGTTCCTTTACTGCCCTTAAATGACCCACTCAGTGATCGCTCAGAATCCAGGCCTTGAGTGCAGAGCCCTCATCCACTGCACTTCTCAAAAGAACGGCCCCAGCCCAGTGCTCTGAGCCCGAAATCCTGACTCCCTCGTTCTCGCTTATCTGAGAAAGCACCAAGTCGTGGTGATTCTACCTGTGAGGCACTTGTGGAACCTGTGCCCTTTTCTCCACTCCAAAGCCTCTGCCTTAGTGGAAGCCTCAGCCCCGCTCTCAGCCCAGCCTCATGGCCCCCAGTCCCGGCCCCTCCCAACCCATTTTCCACCCTCAATGGCCAGAGGGAGCTTTCCAGAATGGAATCTGTTCATGCCACTCTCCTGCTTCAAATGGGTCCATGGCTTCCATGTCCTTCTGGTGACATCTGCAGTCTCTCCGTGCTGTGGTCCTGCTTGCCCCTCAGATCTGATCCCGTGCCTCTGCTCCTCTGCCCAGGGAGAGCAGACATATGAAAACACCTAAAGTTCCCCGTTTGTACCTGCTGTCTCTTGTCCTTGGGCCTTTTGATGGAACAGTCCTTTCCCCTCCTCCCTCTCATCATCTGCCCAATCTCACTTATCCTCAGGTCTCATCTTAGATGCCTCTTCCTCCAGGAAGTCTTCCAGGACCCGCCAAGACTGAGTTGGGGACCTTTCATTTATACTTTACAGCATCCTGTACACCCTCCATGATCTCATTCCGTCTATTCTTGTCCTTCTTCCCTTTAGACAACAGGCTCCATGACAGCATGTCTGTGTTGGTATCATTTACAGTTAAGTCCTTCAAACTTCACCCACTGCCCACACATGGGAGAGGCTCAAAGGGCTCGACTGGAGTCCAGCCACGCGTGAAGCTGAAGACGCAGGGAATCACAGCTCTGCTCGCTGTGTTTGGCTGCTGTAAACCCTGGCCTGGCCGCGGACAGAAGCTTCATCCCATTTGATTAAAAACTGCAGCCTGCTCACCTGTGTGTGAGCCCTGGGAGGGACCCAGAGATGAATTGCCCCGAGTCCCCATCTCAGGAGGCGCTGGCCTGGTTTTTGAAGGAAACTCTCCCTCTGCAAGTGTAACTGGGCGGTGCATAGACTTGGAATGCAATCAGATGACCTTAGAAGTGACCTCCCAGTTAGTTCAGAGGTTAGAACATGGTGCTAATGGAGGCAGAGTCACAGGGTCAATTCGACCTGGAAGAGGGGCCTGTCAGTCAGCAAACAAAACAAACAACACATTCTTGCAGCCTGAGCCTGGCCAAGGGCCCACGGTGGCCCCCGCTGCTGCCAGCCCAAGTGCCCCAAGATCTGCATCTGTCCCGCCTGCAGGACCACCAGCTGTCAGGGCTAGAAGTTTGCATGGCCGCTGCCACCAGTTGAACAGAGGTGGGGACTGGGAACACACAGAGAGGTTCTGGGATTCCCCCAGTTACTGAACCAGCGCTGGAACCCAAGTGTGGGCATCAGTGGAGTTAAGTCATATGCCCGTTGCATGGACTGGTAAGTTGAGGTTAATTAATTCAATGAACAGATATTGGGCCCTTGTTGTGCTTCAGGCTGTGTGCTATGTGCTACATGCCACCTACAGATAGAGTGGCTCTGACAGCCAGGGAGTTCAGCATCCAACTGGAAAGTGGGACAGAGAAATGAACGATGGTCACAGCCATGGGATGGCAGGGCTCTCCAGAGGCCCCTCAAAGGACAGAGGGTCAGGGTGGACTTGCTGCCATATTCATCATGCACAGCCGCAGGGGAGAGGGGTCAGTGCACCTGCATGGGGAGGAGGGACCACTTCAGGTAGCAAATGAATTTTGCCCAGAGGGGCCTGCAGGTCACAAAGCAGGACTGTCACAAGGACAGTTACTCCTCGTGCATCTTACTACGTGAGACACGGGTCTATCTCACCCTTCTGAGCCCCTCTTAGGGATGGTGCCTCCTTGGTGAAGAATAGAGGTCCTGTCTCCTTAGTCTGCTCGCTGGGGCAGCTGGAGGGACTGGCAGGATGTTGAGGTCTCAGGTGCTGCATTTGCAGAGCCCACAGGTGAGTTGAAGCCAGGCCATTTCTAAAAATATGAGGGGGAAAGGACAGCACTGCCCACACTAACTGTACACTCAACAGCACTTCCAAAGGCAGACGCCCGGCGAGGCCAGCACCGGGGCTTGTGGGTGCTGTGCAATTTGCCTTGTGAGAGCAGAGGACAACAGGAGAAAACAAAACAAAACAAAACAAAACCACCCAACATTCTGATTAGAAAATAGGCTGAATGATCAGACATTTCACCAGGATGTACAGATGGCCAATAAACACATGAAAAGATGTTCAGCATCATTAGCCATTAGGGAAATGCAAATTAAACCCACAAGGAGATATCACCACCCACTTCTCAGAACAGCTAAAATTAAAAAAAAAAAAAAAATAGCGCCGACACCAAATGCTGGCGAAGATGAGGAGGAACCGCACGGCTCGCACGTTGCTGGTGGCACTGGAGAATGGTATGGCCACCGTTAAGAACCATGCGGCAGTTTCTTAAAAAACGAAACACACGACTACTAGACAACACAGAAAACTGCGCTCCTGGGTGTTTATCCCAGAGCAATGAAATCCTGTGTGCACACAAAAACCTGTACACAAATTTTAGTGACACCTTTATCTGTAATAGTTGAAAACTGGACTCAGCCCAGATGTGCTTCAACAGATGAATGGCCAAAGAAACTGGTAGATCTCAGAATATTACTCTGCAACAAAAAGGGACAAACTACCGATGTGTGCCACAACCTGGATGAATCTCCGGATATGTATGCCGAATGAAAAATAGCCAAAAGATTGCCTACGGTATGATTTTATTCACACAACATTTGAAAAATGGCAGAATTTTAGGAATGGAAGAGAGATGAGTGACTGCCAAGGGTCACTGGTGTTGGGTGGAAGGAGGCGAGTATGGTTTGAAAAGGGGAGCAAGAGGGAAGATGCTGCTCAGTCTCTGGACTGTGGAGTTTTGCACATGAATCTATGCAGGTGACAGGATTGGATGGAGCTTAATACACACACAATGCGTGTAAGTAAAGCTAGGGGAATCTGGGTAAGATCAGCAGACTATATCAATGTCCATATCTTAATCGTATTATAGTGTTGCAAAATATTATTGCGGAGGGGACTGGGCAAAGGGTACAGGGGTCTTTCTGTATTATTTCTTACAACTGCAG
Source organism: Mirza zaza (assembly GCA_008750895.1). NCBI lineage: Eukaryota > Metazoa > Chordata > Mammalia > Primates > Cheirogaleidae > Mirza > Mirza zaza. The sequence continues at coordinate 18,029 of VSMD01066316.1, read as the reverse complement.
GTGAATCTACAACTGTCTCAAAAAAAGTTTTTTTTAAAAGAGCAAGGGACTCTGCAGAGGCCGCTTTTAGCCCTCAGTGTGTGAGTGGCTGGCGCATTCTTTGGAAGACTTTGAGACAGGAAATTGGCTCTTGGTCGTGGCTCCCCCAAGGGCCACAGCAACCTCCTTTGATAATTTTCTCTGGGCTTCCTGCAGCCAGAAGCTGAGGGAGCCCTGCAGCCTTAAGACACCTGTTGCCAGTGACAAACTTGTCCTGAATCGTCCCTTGGCTGCCTGGAAGGCTGACACAGGCAGCAAACACGCATTTGAAGAAACCAAAGCTTTTTATGAAAGAGAATTGGGATGGAAAGTTGTTTTGTTTTCCCAGAGTCCTTGGGGAGAAGATCCCAACATAATCACCCCCCAGTCCAGGGTAAATGCGTACGCAAAGTGCTTCAGGAGTGCAACGGACCTGATGAATTTCACTGATGGGCTCTGGCCCGTGTTTCCCCCGGGAAGTGCTGCAGCTTCCTCACCGCGGCCCTGCGTCAGGGACACGATTGTCTTCTTTACAGGAGAGCATTTCCTTGCAGAGAAATATGAAACCAGGTGCATTCCGCTCTCACCTCGGGGCAGCGTGCTGCCCAGGCTTGGATGGACATTTCATTATTTCCAAACAAATTATCACCTTCAATCAAATATTGATTTTACACGAAACCACAATGATCACTAGTACTTTTGATCACCAGAGTGAAAGAACAATGGTCATCCCAGGGGTCATTAATTTCTCCCCAGAAAAATCAGGTGTGTGTGTGTGTTCAAGATACGAAGAGCTGGCCGGGCGAGGTGACTCAAGCCTGTAATCCTAGCTCTCTGGGAGGCCGAGGTGGGCGGATCGTTTGAGCTCAGGAGTTCGAGATCAGCCTGAGCAAGAGCGAGACCCTATCTCTACTATAAATAGAAAAAAATTAATTGGCCAACTAAAATATATATAGAAAAAATTAGCCGGGCACGGTGGCACATGCCTGTAGTCCCAGCTACTTGGGAGGCTGAGGCAGCAGGATTGCTTGAGCCCAGGAGTTTGAGGTTGCTGTGAGCTAGGCTGACGCCACGGCACTCACTCTAGCCTGGGCAATAAAGTGAGACTCTGTCTCAAAAAAAAAAAAAAAGATACGAAGAGCTAAGTGACAAAGTCAGCCTGGAATAGCTGTCATGTTTATATTCTGAGTCCTGATGTTTCTGTTCTCATTCTCCAGGTGGGGTTGCAGCCCTCGCTGAATTTGTCCTTGTCTCGTAGACAGAAACACCTGGTGGTGCAGGGCTGGAGTGGGGGTCGGGCCACCCTGGGAGGCTCTGCAGCAAAGGGCGGGTGTCCCGGGAGTCAGCCCTTCTGTGTGCGGCACCGAAGCAGCTCTAAAGAGACCCACTGTGTGTCCCGAGCACGTGCTGGTGCTCTCTGACTCTCCACATCCTCATAGAGGTGAGGCGGGACGCCAGCCTAAGTGGCCTCCAGGGTCCTCTGGTTCCTGTGTTCTGTGACACTTACTACGGCTTGGGGAATGTCCCCATATGTGGTTTCTTTTGACAAAACCCTCTGGGGATGAGGGGTGAGCTTGGATATAGAAAAAAACTGCAAAAGAGACCTCAGGTCCACTGAGGCCTCTTGACCCCTTCGGAACCGCCCATTGAATTCTATTTCTGCTTCCTCTTGTTTTTCTCCCACCTTCTTTCAAATTCCTTGATGCCAGAGATCGGCAGAGGCGACCTCGGCTGGAATACCCCGAGTGAAGGGGTGTGCCCCAGCTTCCAGGCAGCCCAGTCCAGCATGTACGGAAGGTTTACTCGTGGAGAGTCTTTCCTTATCTGAACAAAGAGATGCTTCCCTATTAGTCTTCTTTCTGCTCTCGGGCATCACGCGGAGTAAGGGCCGTTTTTCTCACCAGTGACAGTGCTCGATGCTTGGGGGTGGTGATGGCGACCCCCTCAGCTGGCCGTCTGCAGAGTAAGTGCTCTCGGGTCCTGAATCATTTATGGGATGGAGTCGTGAGAGTCTTTATTATTCTGGTTTTGGTTCTCATAAATAAGTTATGTAGCTAAAAATGTCCCTTCTTATGTATATAAAAATTGATCATAAAGGTAATGTAATATTACTATAGAAAATTTAGTTACTGGGGGAAAATGTTATCAAAATTCCTGTTTTTAACCTAATTACTGCACGTATTTTAGTACATTCTTTTCTGTCTTTTCCTCTCTATGTTGTCTACAGCGTTCAATTGTGAGTTTGAATACTTTTGACTACTTTCTCCACTTAATGTCACGTCAAGATTGTTTTCCATGCTTCCTCGTAGACTTTATGCCATCGTTTTTAAAGGATGTGTATTCTTCCCTCTACTGATGTATTTATTATATTTCTTTAACCAGGCCTACACTGTAGGGTGTTTAGATTGTTTCTATCTTCATGCCACTAGAGCCAGTGCTCTGAAGGACATTTGGGGTGTGGCTTCTTTGGGAAAGATGTCAATGAGATGCATCCATCCTGGGGTGAGAAGGTACGGATGTTTACGGCCCTTTGCTCTCCGGGAGAGCACCTGTCTCGTGCCTTGGCTGCCGGGCGCCCAGGGCTGAGCTCTGGCAGATGCTCCCGGGTGGGCTGGGCAGAGCTAGGCACTGGAGGAGGGTCAGCTCCCTGGCACTGGACCCCGGCTTTGTGTTGCTCTAGGCGACATGGGTAATGAGGAAAAATCTGGGCTTATGAACCCAGCATGCCTGCGGGGTTCACTGGTCCTTCACTGGCCTGTTGTTGTGTGACCGTGGGGGGTCACTGAGACTTGATTTCCTCTTTTGTAAAATGTGGACGAAACTTATCTTCATACCAGCTCTTGCCCCGATCACCGATGGCCTCTGTATTAGTTTCCTGTGGCTGCTGTAACAAATCACAGCATATTTAGTGGCTTTAGACGACAGTGTCTGTGGGCCAGGAGTCTGGGCGCAGCCTCACCGGGTGGCTCCGAATCAAGGTCTCTCACCAGGTCAAGTCTGAAGGCAGAAGGTTCTACGTACGGCGGACGGACGGTTATTCTTTCATAATTCTGGAGGCCACACATCTGAGATTCACTGGACCAAGGTCAAGGTGTCCTTGGGCTGCACGCCTTCTGCGGGCTCAAAGGGAGAATCCATTTCTTGCCCCTTCCAGCTTGGCTGGTGGCCCCGGCGTTCCTTGGCTTGCAGCTTCGTGGCTCCGGTCTTTGCCCCTGTGGTCACGTGGGCTTCCCGTCTGTGTCTGTCAGATCCCTTTCTGTCTCTCTCGTAAGGACACTTGTCACTGGATTTAGGGCCCACCCAGATGTATCTCAAAATCATTAATTTAATCATGTTTGCAAAAACACTTTTCCTAAAGAAGATGTTTGCAGGTTCCAGGGAGAAGGACTTTATACCTTGGGGGCAATTGTCAGCCTGCCATGTCCTTGCATGTTGCTTTGTCTCTGCACCTTTTCATGCCCCAGGACCTGGTCTTTGCTACGTTCTCCCTTAGGGGCCTCCTCAGGTGGCGAGGACCTTTCCCTCTCTGGTTATGGTCCTCACCTGATCTTATGACTTTAAATCCTGCATGCTGCTGATGCCCCCAGCCCAGTCTTCTCTGAACTCTGCATGTCCTCCCCGCGCCTCCACTGACGATCTAATAGGCAACCCGAATCTGGAACATCCAACCCTTAGCCCCAGATGTTCTCCTGGCCCTCCCGCTGGCGTCCCCACCTCAGAGGCTGGGAGTTGGTCCTTGCAGAGGCTCAGAGGAAAGCCTGGGCACCAACCTTCACTCTCTCTTTCTCAGCCCACACCTCAACCTATTCCCGTGGGCCGTGTCTTCAAAATAGATGCACATTCTGACCAATTCCCACCACCCCACTCTGAGCCTCCATGACCTCTTTCCTGGATTATTGGATGGTCTCATAACTGGACTCTGTGTATCCTAGGTCTTCCTTTGGTTTATACCCAACACAGCAGCTGGAGTGAGCCTCAGGTTAGACTCTAAGTCCGGTCTTAGGGCTCCTCTGATAAGAACTCGCACTGGCTCCTTCCTCACTCAGAGGAGAAGCCAAAGTCCTTTGAATAACTTCAAAGGACGCTCCCATTCTGGCCCCTTCTCCTCCTGTGCACTCCCTTCTGCACACTGCTCCAACCACCCGGCCTCCTGGCTGCTGCCTGCTGCTCATGCCAGCCCCATGCCTGCCTCAGGGCCTTTGCACTTGCTGCTCCCTCTGCCTAGAATGCTTGTCCCTCACCCCCTCATTGTCCTTTAGGTTCTGCTCAAATGTCACCTTTGCAGAGCGGTCCTTCCTCTCTATCCTATCTTATAGTGCTTTGCCCCCAATCCCCATTTTCATTAATCCTTTTTATTAAATTTTCTCTATTACACTTACCATCCCTTTACATTTAAGTTATTTATTATATTTTTTGTCTGTCTGTTGGGACTAGAATTTGAGCCCCAGAAGGGAATAGCTTTGGACTGTTCTTTACTGCTCAAGCCCTCCCCCTAGTATATATTTTTTGAGTTTCCCACTGTATATTTGAATATTGTCTTCACCTCTTTCTCCATTTAAGCATCACGTCAGAATTTTCATACTTCCTCGTAGTCTTTATAACCACCATTTAAACAGCATGTGGGCGCTTAATAAATATTTGTTGAACGAATGAGTGAATGAGAGATGGGGATTCTGGGGGAATGAGCTGAAATGTGCGTGTGAGGTCCCTGGCAGGGTGTCCAGCCCGCTGGGAGCATTCGATACATGCTAGTTATCACCATCGCCATCGCCATGGTTAAGATGACACCAAGTCTCTGGGCAGACACATAGCAAGCTCAAACTTATTTGCCGCAGCCTCCCACTCCCAGCTCACACCCCCAGGCTCCTTCTCAGCCTCGCCCTGCTGGGTTCCTGTTCTTTTGCAGTAGAGTTTCAGGCCCCAGTGTGGGAATTTGCATTTCCCATTGTGTGTTTCTCCTTGCTGTGAACAGCCTTTCATCTCAGCTCTGCAGCCCTTTTGAATCTGGATTCTGTTTGGCTTCTTTGTGTTTCGGAACACACATAGCTCTGCAAAGACCCGGCTTCCTCATTTGATCTTATAACACGCCTCATTTTGCAAAAGAAGAAACTGAAGCTGAGGGAAGTGAACTGAATTTCCTCACTCATTCTTCTGTTTGACAGGTAGCTCTTGAGCACTGGGCTTGGTGGCAAGGACACCAGAGAAAGGGTCCAGCAGCAACCCAGGACGTTCTGTCCTGCAGACAGTGACCCGTGGGCAGGTGTTTCTCCTGGGGGCTCTTATGCCATTCTAAGCAGCCCTCTCTGCAGGGAGATGTGTGACTTTGCTCTAAGAGCCATGGCCCAGCTCGGTGCCAAAGGTTCTCCCTGCACCCTCACTCTCTGGATAATGCCAGGGAAATGCTTGTCTTATAATCCTTTGGGTGGGGCCGGGGGGGGGGCAACACCCCACCAGGCTGTACGCTCTACAGAGGCAGGGACCTCTCTGTCTCGTCCAAACTGCACAGCCCAGTGCATGCTCCTGAGTGGGTGCTCAATGAATGTGTCTTGATTTAATGATGGAATGCCTATCATAGATGAGAAAGCCCCCAGTGACATTGGGAGCAATTATGAGGCTATGGCCTGGACGGAGCCTCCTGGCAGCTCCTGGCTCCTTAGTCTCCGAGTGCTGCGTCTCCTGCCGAGTACACCACCGGCCCCACATTGCCTCTCCCTTCCTGTCTAGCCTCAGAGCTCTGGGGCATTCTCAGGGTGACTTTAAAGTGAGCTGTGTACATACTAAGGACAAAGCCTCGGAACCCTTCAGGAAAAAGAGCTGTTGACAGAGGGGTTCGAATGCTGCCGAGTGGCTGTTCCATTTACAAAGCCCAAGCCTGAAATATTTTAGGACTGGACTGTAGACCCAGCATGGCCCCAACTTGCTCTGTAACTGTGGGTCTAGCCTCCCAGCTATAGAATAAAATGATTATTTAGGTCTTCCTACAACTGACCTACAGCTGTATGAATCAAGCCGTCTCCTGGAGCAACCAATCTGCACCGTCCCAGGAGTGGCCAGGCACCCTAAAGCCACATCAGACACTTCTGCTGGGGACCATGGAACTCCAGGCTCCCGGGAAGCTGTTTTTCCTGCCAATAGAAAGCCGTGATGGAGGCGGCTCATTGTCTGGACCCCAGGGAAGGTTTATTCTTCCACAACCGTTGCATAATCCTATACTTGTTCACGGTTGCTTTTATTAAAATGGATTTCCCTTCTTTTATTTCAATTCTTTGCATTTTAAAAAAGCTTATTATCTTAAAGTAATTATAGATTCACAAGAAGTTGCAAAGAAAAAATGCCAGGCACACTTCACTTCTTCCTCCCTAATGTTAGCATCTTGTGTAACGTTAGCTCAATATCAGCACCATGAAGATGTGTGTGATAATTTTCTCATCTTTTAGAGCATAAGTAGGCAAATGAAGCCCCATGGGACAGATCCGACTTGCCACCTGTTCTTTTTTTTTTTTAAACCACCTGTTTTTGTAAATAGTTTTCTTTTGGAACACAGTCATATTCATTTATGTATTGTCTATGACTGCTTTCATGTTATCACAGCAGAAGTTGAGTAATTGTGACAGAGACCATATGGCCTCCAAAAATATTTACTGTCTAGCCCTTTCTAGAAAAAGTTTGGTGACCCCTGTCTTAGAGCAAGACACAAAGATGTCTAAGAAGCAAGGATTCAATTTCATTCATAAAATGATAAAAACAACTATTAGGAGATGAGAATAGACTTTATGTACTTTCCAATTCTCAAGAAGGTAAAATAAACTCAAAACTAATAAGACAACCTATGTAGAAAAAAACTGAGCATCAGAAAGCATTAAAGCAACACAAACCAGGACACGATAAGTTCAAACATATCTACTATTCAGATAAAACGAAGGAGGCAAAATTAGGTATTAAAATAAACACTCATGTTTGTTTAAAAAAACAAATTGATTTGTAAGTTGTATCTAAGAGTTGGAGTAAAAATAAAGTGATGCCAAGATTAAGAGATAGAGGAATGGACTTGTGGTTAAATGACTAGACATCTTCTTATCTTTCTCCAGGGACCTACTAAAATGATGGTAAAAGAAAAAGAAGCACAAGTATAACTGGTGATGCCAAGAGAGTGACAACAGTGGAGAGGAGAAGGCAGCACATTTCTTTCAGGCAGAAGAGTGGCGATTGGCAGTGCAGGGTAGACGAAGCCACAGGGGGAACTTAGAGTGGAAGTGGACACAGGTGAAGGAGACACCCATTGCCTTCTAGAACCAAGAGAGACTGGAGACCCTGAAGCCCTAGGTAAACTGAATGAGAGAACTAGCTGGAAGTGAGGACTATTTGAGTATCTGTGTAATCTCCTTCCCCTTTTCCCGCCACGGGATGCCTGGTAGCCATTGGCGTTCTTTTAAAAATGCGTGGAAAAAATTGCAGAGAAAGGAGCACCTCCTCTTTCTACCATTTAGGAGATCTCCAGGGTTGTGTCAATCTCCCCACTTGATCACCCTGAAGCCACACCCATAACTGGACAAGTCCTGCCCCTGTATTCATAGCGTCTCCCGACTTTCGATTTCCTCATTCTTGGAAAAACTATCCAACAAAGCATCATCGAACATTCAAGGGAAACCTCTGTATCATTACCTGCTGCAGAGTAATACAGCCCCCAAAGTTAGTGGCTCAGAACAGCAATCGTTTGTCATCTCACAGTGTCTGTGGGCCAGGTATTTGGGAACAGCTTCACTGGGTGGTTCTGACTCAGGGTCTCTCATGATGTCGAGTCTGGAGGCAGAAGGTTCTGCGTACAACGTGGCTCACTGGCATGACGGTCAGCAAGAGGGCTCAGATCCTCGCTCACTGTTGGCAGGAGCTTCAGTTCCTCACCACGTGGACGTCTCCATGGGGCTGCTTGAGTGTCCTCAGGACATGGCAGCTGGATTCCCCCAGATGGAGTGATCCAGGAGAGAGAGAGAGGAGGAAACCTTTCATAGCCCAGTCTTTGATACTGCACACTGCCATTTCCACTTTGTTCTATTCATTAGAAATAAGTCCCTAAGTCCAGCCCACGCTCTGGGGAAGGGAATTAGGCTTCACCTCTCGAAGGGAGGTGCATCAAAGAACTTGTGAACATATTTTAAAACTACCACAGACTCTAACAAGAAAAAAAAAAGATAAAAAAATCTAAAAATAATTTTAAAGTAAACTGAAGTAATAATACAGGCAGCAAAAGGGAATAAAAAAGTTTAATAGGTGTCCTCAAAGGTATTTGAGAGGATTTTACATTCATTGAGAAAAACCACAAAATGTATACCATGGAAAATAAAATTAAGAGAACTGGAAAGAGATCTTGGAAATTAGAGTGTGATTGCTGATTTTTCTTTTTTTTCCTCCACTTGCTTTTCTGAAACATTTATTTTTTTACTGAGGCAAAATTTATATAACAGAATTAACTATTTCAAAATATCCATTCAGGGGCATTTAGTACATTCACAATGTTGTGCAACCATCACTTCTCTCTAATTCCAAAACATTTTCATCACTCCAAAGGAGACCCTGTACCCAGTACCCAGCTTCTGGAAACTCCCAATCTGCTTTCTGTCTCTATGGATTTGCCTCTTCTGGACATTTCATATACATGGCATTGCACAACATGTGAGCTTTTGTGTCTGGCTTCTCTCACTTAGCATAACATTTTTAATTATCAGTTTCTGTTTTTCAAATTAGTGCAAGGATTGGAGGCTAAATCAGAAGAAATCTCCAAGAAAGGAGAACATAAAGAAAAGTGAGGAAAATGTAAGAGAATAGCACTGCTAGGAGATCAACTCAGGGAGTCCAATACCTACAGAAGTTCTAGAATGAGCAGAGAACATGCAGAGGAGAAGCTTACGGAAGAAAGAATGTAAGAAAATTCTCTAGAAATGAGGGACACAAGTACCCAAAGAACCAACATAATAAATGGCAAAAGACCTGCAGATTTACACAAGCTATTGTGACATGTCAAGTCACGAGAAGTTGAGAGGAGATATTAACGGTTTCCAGAGGGGAGAGGAAAGCAAAGACCAACAAAGCAAAAATGTAGGAGAATCAGAATATATAAGTTTTTTCTCATGAACTATCTTTAGAACCTAACCTCTGTGTAGGTTGTGACTCCATTGTCTAATTCCTGTAATCTGACTTTAATACAATAAAACTTAAAAGCAAAATCAAGACAATAGCATCTCTCACAAACCAATGATGTGGAAACTAAAGAAAAATTCTCTCACAAATAATTCCTAGGTCAAAGAATAAATTAAACCCCCAGTGGAAGACTTTCTGGAAGATAAGAATATATGAGAATGAAAGTACTACATATTGATGCTCAGAAATATAGCTTGGAGAAAAATTTTACTCTTAAAAGGCTAAAAAACAAACAAACAAACAAACAAATATAACCAGTGTATTGAAAAGCAGGACTCACTTAATTAGAAAACATCTTTTTGACTGTCCTTTTAGTCTGCTTTCTTGGGCTGCTCACCCTCTAACACCCAGTGAATACAGGAGCATACTCATTGCTCTTCCCATAACTCTTAGGTAGTAAAAATAAAATTATATAATCACTGTAGAGCACAAACATCATAGTCTTAAGTAATTAAGAGTGTTTTTGACACCTCCCTTCCTATCCCTACCCCCAATTCATTTTGGTTTGAAGCTGAGGGAAGGGAGAGGAAGGAATGGGATATAGAAAACTCTTTCTTGATTAGAGCTATTCTAAGGTGGTCACACGCTTTGTGTCTGGAGAATGGTCAAAGTTAACTCTGTCTTTCATTTTTTTTTTTTTAAATAACAGGTGAGGTCTCACCTTGTTACCCAGGCTGGGGTACAGTGGTGGCATCATAGCTCACTGCAGCCTTGAACTCCTAGGTTCAAGCGATCCTCCTGCCTCAGCCTCTTGAGTAGCAGGGACTACAGGCATTTTCCACCACACTCAGCTAATTATTGTTGTTGTTGTTATTTTGTAGGTTTCACTATGTTGCCCAGGCTGGACTTGAACCCTTAGCTCAAGAGATCCTTCTGCCTCCCAAAGCGGTGGGACTACAGGTGTGAGCCACCCTGCCCAGCTGAAGTTAATTCTTTCTTATGAGCACTTGCCTGGTTTTTAAAGCGATTTCTCCACGGGGACCATCAGCTGCAAGTGATGTTTCTTGGGCACAGCCTCCCCTGTCTGGCCTCCTGAGGCACCCCTGGGCTTTTGCTCCCATGGGATGCTCTGCTTTGGGATGGGCATGCTCTGACTTTTTAGGGTCAATTCTCTAATCTGCTGCCACAGGCTGCTTTAGCCTTCTCAGGGATAGGTCAGGCACAAGTTCTCTGTGCCCCCAACTGTAGAGACCCAACAAACTCTCCTCTAATTTTTCTACTAGGTTGGGGTCAGGAAATTGCATTGTCCATGCCTCCCCTTAAAGCAGGGTCTGACTTAAAGCAGAGCTCTCTCCAAATAAATGTTCTTCCAAAATGTGTTCTATTAATAAATCTCATCACTCAATCCTGTTGTATTCTTATTGTGGCCATTCACCCAACCAATCCCTGATCACTTCCTTTAAATGTTCTGCATGGTGCTCTGTCTCCCATCTCACTTTGTGTCTGGTAACTAGAATATCTTGCATACTCACCAGTCAAACCCTGATATTTAGGAGCATGTTACACTGGAAAGAATTAAAACAAAAGAATTAAGCATCCAATTCAAAAAGCTGAGAAAGATCAACTAAGCAATCGTAAGGAAATTGAACAAAAAGGCATTAATGAATTAGAAAATAAAAATGGTAGAGCTGATAGATAAATTCAAGATTTATTTATTCAAGATAGATGAATTCAAGTAGTTTATGTGGAGAAAACACAATAAAATGGATAAATCATTGGGAGACAGCTTGAATGCACTGCATTAGAAACAAGTAAGAGAAAATACTACAGATCCAAAAGAAATTAAATAAAAAAGAAAAATTTAGCAAAAAAATGTCAGTGAAAGTAAATTTGAAAAGATAAGTGAAATACATATTTGCTAGGAGGCATAAATGATCAAAATTGACATCATAAGAGATGGAAAACCTATACAGACCCAAAACAATGGAAGACATTGAGAAAGCTATAAAAATGCAACCTCTCCACAAAAGCGCCAGATCCAGATGGTCTCAAAGGTAAATTCTTTCGAAAGTTCAAGTAACAGATGATTCTGATACTATTTAAACCCTTCCAGAGCCTAGAGAAATAAGGATGTCTTCCAAATTCCTTTTATAAAACCAGCATACCAGAAACTGACAAAGTTAGCACAAAAAAGAAAACTTTAGACCAATCTCATAACCACCATAAGAACCAATTTAAATAAATCCATGGCGGAAATTTCCACAGCATTTAAAAGAAATAAAACACCATATTCAAGTGGGCTTCTTCCCCCAATTCAAAGGCTTTTCAAAATTATAAAATCTACTAATGTGATATATTATATTAATGTATCAAAGGGAAAAACACCAGAGGGTCAACTCAGTAGATGCCAAAAAGGAATTTTAGCTGACTTCAATATTCACTACTCATTTGAAACAAACCAACCAACTAAGCCGACATAATGGCAATAGATGATGTGCTTCCCAGTGTCATCCATTCCTCCCCCGTTGTGAGTAGCCGAGGGTTTGGGTTTAATCGCCCCCAGCCCTTGCTTTAAGAAGGGCTCTGACAGCCCCAAGTTGGTGAGTATAATACCACCGCCACAGTGAATAGTTAAGGATTGACAATGGCTCAGCAAGATATTGTCTTGACCAGCGATTGTTTCTAAAGAGTCCCAGGATGTTCCACTCAGAGTAACCACCAAGACTTTTCTTTTTCCTTCAAAGCTTTGTGGAAGAGCAGCTTTCTTCTCCTCTGGGTTATATGCTATGTAAATGTCAGCTCTTTTTTTTTCCTAAGAGGAAAGTCAACTAGACAATAGAAGAGGACAGAAGGTCAGAGAATCACAGAGAGTTGAAACCGGAGCCCTGGCCAAGCTGTGCCTGATGCTTAACTACCACTGGGCTATTTTTACACAAGCTAATAAATTCTCTTTATTGTGTGAGCCAATTGGAGTTGGTTTTCTATTACTTGCGACTGAAAACGTACTGATTCAGACTGATATTTTCTTAGCATGATTTTAAAAGTTAGCTCAAACCAAGACAATAGTGAAAGACTACAAGCATGCTGATCAAATTCAGGGCATACAAGATGAGAACAGCACCTGCACGGGATGGCCTGGGAAAAACCCTGGTTTTCTGGAGTATGAGGTCACAGAGCGGTGGAATGGAGGTGACTTTGAAAGGGCCTGGTAGCCCCAGGGACTCCGAAATGAAGAGATCAGAGAAGACAGATGCCCTAAGGTGATTCGCTCAAAATCAACTCAAGGGTCAGGAGATCCAGCTACTTTCCCTTAGACCAGTGGTTCTCAGCTCTGGGTGAATTTCCCTCCCAGGGAGCATTCGGGAATGTCTGCAGACGTTTATGCTTGTTACAACTTGGGGGAAGTGTTCTTGACATCTATTTGGTAGAGGCCAGGGATACTCCTAAACATTCCCCGATGTGCAGGACAGCCCCCCAGAATAAGGAATTATCTGGCCCAAGACCTCAGCAGTGCTAAGGCTGAGAAACCTTGCCTGTATCCTCTTAGTTTTGCTGGTTTATGTTCACAATTCCTTCTGTGGCCTCACAGGTGACCTCACTATGGCTTACATTGTTCTCACGGCACCCATCAATGAGACAACAGACAAAAACGTTGAAAAGGAAGAGGCCAAGTGGCATGATCACAAATAATGTGACTGTATACTTGCTGATTCTAAGAAAGCCAGTTGACAAACTGTTAAAAATAAAAGAGAGAGAGAGAGAATTCAGGAAAGTGGTGGATTCCAACATTAATATTCAAGACTAATAGTTTTGCTCTATGCTAAAAATAGCCAGTTAGAAAATATTATGGAAAATATGGAGAAACAGAAAACATTTGGGTATAAATTTAGCCAGAGCAGATCATTACCTCTGTGAAGAAGACTTTAAACTTCTGTTGAGAGACATAGAAAGGCTGCTTCAAATGAGAAGCTGGACCTTACTGTTGGTTAGTGGTATTCAACCTCATAGAGATAGGTATGGTCTCAAAATTTGTTGATCGATTCCAGGTAATATTTCATAGATTTTTTTAGCAGAATCTAATGAAAGAAAACCAAAGTTTATCTGGACAAAAACTTGTAAAAATAGCTGGGAAAATTATGAGAAAAAAAGGAAAAAACAGGCCGGGCGCAGTCGCTCACACCTGTAATCCTAGCACTCTGGGAGGCCGAGCCGGGCGGATTGCTTGAGGTCAGGAGTTCGAAACCAGCCTGAGCAAGAGCAAGACCCCATCTCTACTATAAATAGAAAGAAATTAATTGGCCAACTAATATGTATAGAAAAAATTAGCCAGGCATGGTGGCGCATGCCTGTAGTCCCAGCTACTTGGGAGGCTGAGGCAGCAGGATTGCTTGAGCCCAGGAGTTTGAGGTTGCTGTGAGCTAGGCTGACTCCACGGCACTCACTCTAGCCTGGGCAACAAAGCGAGACTCTGTCTCAAAAAAAAAAAAAAGAAAAAAGCAACTATTGACATGGATCCAGCCTGATTAGGTACTAAAACATCTTAAACTCAGCATTAAAGCAGTTTGATGCTGGGGGGAGAAAATATGCAGGTGGTTGAAACAACAGAGAATCCAGAAATAAACCCAAGTGTATGGAAGAATTTCATTTACAGTAAACGTAGAGTTTCAAGGGACACTTCTCTAGCCATCTGGAGAACAGAAATCTTTGTCAGCCTTCATATTGGAAATTTATATTTCAAACAAAGGATTCATTTTCTGAATACATTAAGAACTCATTATGAACCAATAAGAAAAGAGATAATCAATGAAAAGATGAATACAACACTGGAACAGCCACCTCACAGATGAGGCTATCCAAGCAGTCAATAAGACTTGGAAAAGGAGCTCGACCTTGGTAGGCAGCGAAATGCAAATTAAAACCACAATTAGATACCTTTACACATCCACCAGAATGGCTAAAACTTCAGAGGCTGACAATATAAAGTGCTGACAAAGATGTGGAGCAACTGAAGATCTTCTACTCTGGTGGGAGTGTAAATTTGTGCAACTACTCCGGAAAGCTACTTTCCAAGCTACTTGGAACACGAAATTTAAACAAAATGCACACACTGTGACACAGGGAGTCCACTCCTAGATGTACAGCCAACTTAACTCAAATGTCTGCAAACAGTGTGATGGATAAATTAATTTTTTTATATGCAGGCAGTGGAATATACAGCAATAGAGATGAACTCTAGCTACGCAAGACAAGCACAATGTTGAGCAAAAGGATACATCCTGAGTGACTGCATTTACAGAACGTCAAAGCACCAATCTATGGTCACAGATGCCAGGTTACCTTTGGGGACAAGGAAGGGGTCGTACCTGGGAAGAAGTACGGGGGTGGAAGGGATGTGGGGTTGTCGGCAATGTTCGATTTCCCGGGGTGGGCATGTCCCCTTTGTGAAATATATAATTCATTACATATCTGGGTGCTTTTCTGTATGGCTGATATTCAGCGATCAAAAGGTTAAAAAGAAATGCAGAGACATGAAGCTGCAGCAAACAAGATAATGAAAGATTCTGTACCATGTCAAGGCCATTTGCACGGTGTCTGCGACTCCTTGTCCCCCTATCCGTACAGAGTGAGTAATGCCGACCTCAGATAGTTTCCGTGAAAATTAAATGAGACAATGGATGTGGAAGTGTTCTGTAATCTGTGAAGGTTGTTGTTGTAATTTTTACCATTACCTCCGTTCCAGCTGCCGAGAAGGGTGCACGTAGAATTATTACACCGCGCACCGCCGGGTGGCTGTGTGCCCTCTTGCGCAGTTGCTTTATGGAGAATTCTCTCTTCATCATTTCAGTCTGCCCCAGCTTTCCTCTCTCCACCACCCCCACCGCCCCACTCCCAAGATTAATTCATCCCTTAAACAGTGGGAGATGGATGGCCTTCATGTTCCTTCAGCTGATTAAAATCATTTCCTCTCTGCTGAGAGTCCATTCATGTGGAACCAGTGCTTCTGAACTCCAGCCTTAGAATCCAGCCTCACGTGCTGGAACCACAGGCGGCAATGTCTAAACAACCCTGTTCCTCCCTGGGACATTTCACAGACTCCACGGTGCCCCTGCCGGAGCCCTGAATGCTCCGTATCTGGGCACAGGTGGCGGGTCGCCAAGCTGGGCTCCTCTGAATGCTGTGGGTATAACTGCTTCCACACATCTCTCTGGCTTCAGTGGGCATTAATAAACAGTCATGGTGACAACTGCTACCAGTTATTCCATGCATTGTCTCACGGGGGCCTTGTAACAGGCAGGTGACAGTAGGTAACACAATCCCCATCCTACAGATGTGGAGACCGAACTGAGGTTCAGAGGCAGGAAGTGAATAAACCAGGTGTCCTCAAACTACAGCCCATGGGCCACACGTGGGCTGACTAGCATATTTATCCATCCCTCCGGGTGTTTTTGCCACCGCTGCCTGTCCCGCTTAGCAGCCGACTTGCCCTGGGTCCACTCTCCAATGGTCTGAGGGACAGTGAACTGGCCTCCTGTTTAAAAAGTTTGAGGACCCCTCAAATAAACCAAAGTCACAGAGTTACAGATTGCAGAGAAAGGATTTGAACCTAAGTTTGTTTGACTCCGGAGCCCATGCTGGTTCATTTATTCAATAAATGTTTATTAAGCGACTGCCATGCGCGAGGCACCTGTGTACATCAGTGAAGCTCACATTCTATCAGAGGAGATCAACGACAGATAAACATAATAAACGAACACATCATGTAGTACGCTAGGATGCCAAGTGCTTTGGGGAAAAAGGGAGGTGATCGGTGTAAGGAGGTATCAAGAGTGCCCGGAGGTTGCAGGGCTGGGAGCATCTTGGCTCCCAGGTACAGGTGGCCCGGGAGACTTGCGTAAAAAGGTGACAATTGAACAACCTCTCAAGGGAGGCAAGAGAGTCTGCGAGCACATGGCTGGGGAGGAGTGAGCCGGGCTGAAGGCAAACCCCACATGTAGTCCCTACCCGGGCCAGGCCTGGCGCGTCTGGGAGCAGTGCGGAAGTCAGTGTGGCTGATGTAGCATGAGGAGGGTCAGCAGTCAGAGCAGGGTCAGAGTGGGGTCAGAGTGGGACCAGGGCCTGTAGACCTCACAGACCATCGTAAAGACCTTGGCTTTCTCTCCAAGTGAAACAGGGGTCCCAGGCGGGCAGGTGTGGGGCACACACAGGCTGACTCGTGTTCTGCATGCTGGGCTGAGACTGGCGCAGTGGGGACTGCAGGGACAGTGAGGAGAGGTGAGAAATGGCTGGTTCTGGATGCATGTCCCAGACAGAGCCTGTGGGATTTGCTGGGGGAGTGTGGAGTGTAAGAGAAAAAGGAGAGACGAGGGTGACTGCAGGTGATGGGACAGGGCACCTGGAGGGCTGGCGTCACCATCCGTGGAGACGGGAGGGGTGTGGCTGGAGCAGATGTTTGGGATCTGCTGGGGTGAGAGGGACCTCAGCCCTCTGAGCAGAGATGTCAGGGAGGCAGCTGGACTCACGCACCTAGAATCTGGGAGAAGTCTGGCGTGAAACCTCGTCTCTGTTCAGGTTTTCTTTGCAGATGGAAGGGGGGGCAGCAAATTCGGCTGCCCCCGGGGATCCTGAGGGAACCTGGAGCTGTGGCCCTCGAGGACAGCCTGAGTGTCCCGACAGCTCTGAGTTGAGTCTGACACAGTCACGCCAAACCTGGCTGGGGCGTGGGGATCAATCACTGGGTGCCTGTTATTCCTGCAGGTGCCAGGACTACTGTGGAGCACCTTCATCTCTGATGGCCATGGCAAGTGTCCTGGACATGGCTCTTCTTGTCGTCAGCCTGCTTTCACTCTGATCCTGTTTCTGTTCAACTCCCAATCTGGCTTTGGAACTCAATTGTGATTACAGCCTGCCTCCTTGAGTCCCTGCACTGGGTTCCTTGGCCACCTCTTGTGCCTCCGGAAGAGGCACTCCTGACAACCAACTTGACCGCCACTTGACCCAACTGCAGTTGGACCAAGGAGAAAGATGCTTCCTCCCTGCCCTGCACTCTGGGATGGCTTGAGAGAGCCTGGGCGGCTCAGAGGCAGACGCTGGGGTGGGAGAGTCCGGTCCATGAAGGTTTAGGTCTGCCAGCCTGTCCCTGTCCCACCAGAGATGGTGAGGACACTGCACATGGCCAGAGAGAGATGGACAGGCACCTGTATCTGACTCTCCCTGGTAGGGAGAAAGGGAAGAACTGACCTCCCTGTTCAGAGTGGCTTAGGGTCAGGGTGGGCAGAGGCTGTAGGGGCTGGGGGAATTACAAATGGTGACCAGGTCTGGAGGGGAAACATGTCCAGAATAGTGTACACGAAGGTGGTCTGAAGAGTCCTCTGTGACCAGGGCACCTCTGGGGACATGGGGGTCCCTGTCTAGAGGAATGAGAGAGGAGTGTGCACAGAAGCCCGTGGATTCTGATCACAGCCAGGGTCTGCCCTCCTCTGTCAGATGGGCTGTTCTTCTTACTTTAATTGCAAATATAAACAAATATCTATGGAAACTATAAGATGGGAGCTAATAAGGGGACAGAGTGGGGTTGTCATCCTGCCTTCTGGCATGTGGGATGTGGGACAAGGACTTCTGGGTTTTTTAAATGTTTATATGTGTCCTCTCCCCTGCAAGGAATGGGCTTCACAGGACTGTCACATCCTCATCCAGGCCACGTCGGGGCAGAAGCAGGTTTGGGGAATTCAATGGGTAGACACAGTGTTCTGTCCATGACCAGGGTCAGGGCTTAACTGTGCCCGGGTTAGATGTCAATCAAAAGTCAGGAATGGGAACAGGGTCCCAGCCCAGGCAGTGAGTGGCCAGTCTTGTTATGTCTGTGGAGATGTTCCCAG